>JAVQJG010035554.1:0-27031 GCA_036024015.1 Craterocephalus amniculus
CTGGGTGGGTGGAAGGAATACTTTGAAGACCTCCTCAATTCCACCAACACGTCTCCAGAAGAACGAGCAGAGCTGGGGGACCCGGTGAGGGGACTCTCCTATCTCTGGAGTCGAGGTCAGCAGCCCCCCATCTCCACTGTACACAGTGTCGATGGAGCACTGCTTCCCCCTCCTGAGACGCCGGATGAAAAACCTCCCCTCAAAGGTAAAAATTATACCTTAAAAAGATACAAGTTCACCACAGCACCTAAAATCAGATTTTTACTATGAAATAGGTGTTTACTTTATCTTGTTAATTTGGATATTCAATCCAGGAAATGAAATGAAATGGAAAAATATCAGAGGAAAATAGAGAATGGCTGTATTTGTTTAGATAAAAATGACGGGCTATGTCTGCCTTAGAGAGACAAATTTTACAAACTGGTGCAAGAAAATAGGAAAAACTCACAAATCCCAAAGGAAATGAGTTCATAGTTTATCTCATATAAGATAAACTATGACTTACAAGTCATCTCATGAGTTCATAACATTAAAAATATGAAGATTCAATAAGTTCAAACTTGAAACATGATGTGAGTTTTATGTGGAGGACCGAGGGTCATTGAGAGAGCAATACAGCATTTTCATAATAGTTAATTAAATATAGATTACTAAATATAATTTCAAATTAAACAATTGAAATCAAATTTTCAAAGCATTTTGTAATTGCACATTTGAAATAGAATTATTAAAGAGGAATTGCATATTGGTTTCATTAATACATTATTAAATCCATTAAAAAGGTTATTCCCTTTTCTTTCCTACTCGTGTTTTCAAATACTTTTTGCAAACGCATTTCTTTGATGGTTCACTCTCTCCTTTTACCCTCCTGGGCTGCCAACGGCTAGCTAATAGCTAGCTAATCACTCCAGGGTACAGATCCCAATATTGCAAACTGTAAGGAGGCAGCTACAGAATAGGTGAAACTTAGCGTTCAGAAGACAACTTTTCATGTTTTTTTTTAATCATGTTTTCTCTCTTTTTGGGACTGTCTGGCCACTGAAAGCGCTGGAATACCACATAGAGCTGCTACTGGCTGAATTAGGTTTTCACTGAGGCCCAGAAGGGTCACAGAATTGCTAAATGGAGAGAATAACCCATTAAAGGATATGTTTCGTCCTTACTCAGCAAGAGTAACAAAAAGAGAATTCCTGCTGGAACGTTACATTGATGTGCAGCATTTATTGTCCGGAAACAGAGGGCATGAACAATACAAAAAGGAAAAGACAATGGAGATGGGGTTAAATAGTGCTGCTACACCGATATAAAAACCAGCACAGGCAGGTCAGGTCAACCCAGAAACACTATGAAGCAGGCAGACCTAAGGCAAACCATGAGCCGAACACAGAGCTGGCGCTGACTGAAGATGCAGGCCTTATACAACCCGATTCCGGCATCTCCACTGATGATTGAGTCATTAGTGAGTCAACAGCTAACGAGGTGCTAGCAAGTCGTTCCTTTCATAAACTCTTAAGGTTCCCGTAACAGCTGAACTGCAAAAGTTATGTACACAAATATATAATTATGGCTACATTACTGCGATTAACAGATATCCTGTGATATGAAGCCGTTTGTGACTGTGCACCAAACGCTAATGTGATGTGACTTCCACAGGTTATGATGTAAATATCATTACAAAACATGTACCTAATGATATTTACTACGTTACATGTCTCGGTGTACAGTAGAGAGGCGGACGTGGACACAGTCAACCCGGCAGAGGTAGAGCCGAGGACGTGGTCCAGGTATAAAATAATAGAAACTATACCTGTCAAGAAGAACTACAGTTTCAGAACAGATTCAAGTTTAGAAGCTAGCATTAGCCATTTCCACCAACTATACTATATGCATGATCAATGGATGGTGTGTTTTTATCAAATTACCCCTTTTACCAAATTATATATTGTGTAAAAAGCTTTTTTCTTAAGAAGTTTAAAAATAAAATCAGGTATAGTTCCTTTAAGGAAATGCATTTGGAAAAAAAGATTTTAAAGATATGAGGTGGGAAAGGGAATAACTTTATAAAAGATATGTATGTTGATATGGAAAGATATTTCGAACTAAATGTAGAAATTGTATCATGTATGCTTTTAGAAAAAGGATTTGAAAATGCAACTTCAAATCACAGGAATTAATAATGAATTACTGAATGTGCAATTACAAAATGCTTTGAATATTTGATTCAATGATTGAATTTAAAATTATATTAAGTAATCTCTATTTTTATTTCGCAGATAATGAAACTGCTGTATTGCTTTTTCAGTGACTCTCCTGGTCCTCCATAGTTTTAATGTTTTTACCCCTATTATCTCACCTCTCTTCTCCATCTCTGCACCTCCTCTCTCGGCTGCATAAAAGCCTGTGGGCAGATTAAACCCTCCAAACACCTCACTTAAATATTCATTATGAGATCAATGTTAACCACAAACATGGGAGTCCTGCAGCTCCTGTAGGATCAACATGATCACTCTTGTACATAAGTACAGCTTCGTCCTTTAATATTTATCATTAAAATCCGAAAGCATGTTCTGAATGTTCCTCATTATGCGCTACAGCAGGATCTACAAGTAACAGCTCCCTCTGGTGGTGTCAGTGAGTACTACACTAGCAGTCACTGATAATAAAGATGACTCAATGTATTTATTCTGATATAAATAGGCCCATATGAATAAAACCAAATGTTGGTATTTATATTTTCCCACTTTTTGCCACCAGGAGGCCTGCTCATGTGCACTGATGGTGTATTTTAGAGCTGACGCTGGCCTGCATGCAGCTGTGGAGGTTAGTGAAACACAAACCCCTGCTGGAATGTTTCATAGCAATGTATCAGAGACGGAGCGATGTTAAGCTGTTTGTGTACGAGCTGCGTTGCCCTCCACGTATCTGTCTAGAGACAGAGCAAGCTATAGATTTCTCCTTTGTGTTATAATTAAATACAAACCTACTCACTCAGAAGCCGAGGATGCTCTTTAGTATGCTGAGGGAACTCTTATACTGCATATATTTTTGCAACAGCATTACATGCCAGTGTAATGTTAGGTTAGATCTTTGTGTTGATTATCCATAATTAGATGATAAATAATAAATGATAACTTATAACATGAGGTTTAAACCTCATTTAAGTTAAAAGTTATATAACGGTTCTCATTTGTTTATGAAGCTTTTCATTTCATATGCTTTTTATTTCCTACAGTCACACACTGATGATCAAAACACAAATAATGTGCGAAGTAAGAAATAATCTACTGGAAAACAGAAAGGAAAGGAGGTTTTATTCTAAGGGGTGATCTAAATTTTAAAAAACCAAAAGTAAGAGGAAATAACAAAGAAACGCATGTGTACAGTGCTGTGGGGTGACTGTGGAATAATCTGCTGCAAGACATGAAGCAAAATGCAAACATAACTAATAATTCTTAAAACAGAAAGGGTCTTTTTTGTTTGATAAATAATCATTCATTCATTCATTCAAAGTGAGGATAAAACCTTTTCTTCAGACAATGACTGTACTTGTTTCCATATAAACTTAATTTCTCCTTCAGTTTCCCTTCTGAGGCGATTTGATTCTTATTTCACTTTGTCGTTTTGCAGATTAAATCCTGCATGATGATCTGGCTCCCTGATATATCAGCAAATCCCTCTGAAGAGCATCAGAGTTTCATTTCTTCTTTACAGACTTAATTCCTCTAATTATGAATTACAAACACGCTGTGTGGCTCACTCACTGGAGTCTCTATGGCTTAACATTTTTGTCAATAAAGCAATAGTAGGTAAAGATTTAAATCCTCTGTCTTGTTAACCATCTAGGCTCCTCCATGTGAGTTATTAATTTGTGTTTTCTGGTTTTGGGAAAACTGTTTTTGTTTATACTAACTGAAGAATACTGCTGTGGTTTTTTTGTCCAGAAGTTAAAATAATACTTTTCCTCCTTGTTAAGCGGCTTTTTATTGTTCCTGATGGAATAGATATGAAATCCGATTATTAAAGGTTGAATAGAATAAACCTAAAACTCAGTCTGAGGAAACTGATGGGGCTGAAGGAAACGAGATCAAACAGAAGAATAAATCCCAAAAATGACATTTTAAATCAGCCCAGGCAGATGGCCGTCCTTCCTGGACCTGATGGAGGTTTTCCTTCCTGGTTTTGATCCTCATGGAGGTTTTCTTTCCTGATTCTGGTTTTGATGTAAGTTTTCTTTCTTGGTCCTAGTCCTGGTGGAGGGTTTTCTCTCCACTGTGTCGAAGAGATTTGATGCATTTAATAGGTAATTGTTAATTTGAATTGGTTTAAATGAACACATTAAAATAAATGGGATTAACCAGATCATATGATGGTTTTCGTATAACCGGATTATAACTGGACAGAGAAAGGGCCTTGATATGACTTGATTGTACAAATAAAACAGAACTTAGCTGAACAGGTTCATGAACGAATGTGAGGACATTTTAAAGGACGGATGAAGCCACATTTGGCGACAGATGTTTCGACCTGACTGGAAGTTCTCCTTTGGTCCGTTTCTGATTCATGGTTTTGTTGTTTGATATTTATCCTCTCCCTGGTGCCTGCTGACTTTGTGAGCATCGCTGTGTTTACTCGGTGGGTTTTGTGTTGTGTGACCCTTGCTGTCTGCCTCGGCCAAACACGTTAGCAAAGAGATTTTATCTTCTTATTGCTCCTGGTTGACTGAAGGAATGAATGAAGCTGACATCTGAACCACACATATCTAAAACAATCATAACCTGATGATGTTGGTGGTGTTTTATCTCAGCATTTATTTCGCAGCCACTTCAGGTGCATCTTCAGAACAGAAAAGTTTACATCTTCTTAGCAAAAGAAGATGAGTCATAGAGACGCAGCAGAGTGTAAAGCACATTTCATCTTCTACCTCTCAGCGGTGTGTGAAGCTAAAAGCAGCTCGGCTGCAGGATGATCAAAGACGCGGCGCCGTACGACACATGTAACCCCCTCTCCTTCAGTCACACAATAAGCTCTATTAGAGACCATCTGTTCTCCACTCTCGTGTTGACGGTATAATCAAGGGTGTTACTGATGACTCACATTTGGCTGGAAAGAACAAAGAGGTACACAGTGCTGCCTCGCCCCCAAAAGCCCACTCCAACACAGGAACATCAAAAGTACTGAGAGATCTGAAATGAATCGCCTCCACTGGTGCAAACATGTTCATCTGTTTTTCTCCAGCAATAAGCCATGTGACTGATTACAGCAGAGGGAAACGATGAATGTCGTCAGCTGACCTCCAACATGATCCCCACACCTTGTTAGCTGGAGCCAGCCGAGACGATCCGGGCTGAAGCAGAACATAATGAATACTCCAACCTTTTTATTATCATGCAAATGAATCAGAGTCTTAAACGAGTCATTTTGCTTGCTTTCATGATTTTTCCACTTTGTCTTTAAAAAGGAGTAATACTGTGATATCAGAGCAAACAATGCAGGAGACAAACTCAAACCAATGGGATTTTTATGCAAAACAGCAAAATATTTAATGGCAACAAAAACATGGGACGTAAAACGTTACAACACTGCTTAAATATTTCATAACTGAATAATGCAGCATTACATTAAATATGTTTTATTAGGGGTGATAACAGAGTGGAATAAATGGCAATTATATTACATATCTACAGTCTCATGTACAGAATAAAAGCTGCTCGCCGCGGGTCCTCGGAGCCAGCAGTCGTCCTCCACTTTGCATGAAATTAGTTTGTAAATTCGGTTAGAAGGCGAGAGCACGGCGCCTGTCTGTGGTAATATATCCACATCAGCGTGAGCTTTCCTCTACAGGACGTGGTAGACAGGCCGGGCTCCCGGGCTTTCTGGTGTGCAGGGCTGCGAGTCAGAGCTGCCAGGCGAGAAGGTGGCCATGTCTCTCAGAGCAGCCGGGCCACAGCTGGACTCCACCGAGGACAGACGGTCCACGATGCTGGAAAGGCACTCCAGGCTGGAGGCCCCGGCTGTTTTGTCGTCCAGACTCTCTGACAAAGACGAGACACTCAGGTTAAGTTTGACATGACTTAAATGGTTAAATAACAAAAACAGAAACTGTAGATTTGCATAAAAGTATGTTTCTTTATGTTTCTTTAACAACAAAAGTCTATTTTCTTAAGAAATATGTTGGTATGTCTGAAAATGTCTGAAAATGATCGCTGTAGGACTCCCAGAAGGGAAAATGCATGTCACATTCATATGAGACGGCTGTTGCTGTAAAAGGTCTCACCATTCTTTGCATATGAATAGCTGCTGCTGTAGTTTGCATTCAGCTGTTGCCACACTGGACTGTTGCTTTGAGCCTGGAAGGACACAAGCAATCAAATTTACCCTTCAATTCTTAACATGTTCCAGTTTTTTTACACATATGTTGGATAAAAAGAGAAAAAGCAAAAAAAAAAAAACTAAGAGTGCCCTTCATCATATTCTAGACAGGCTAATAAATCCTGAATTCCAAAGTTATTGGCTTCTTTATTTCACATCCCCCTTAAAGTCAAAGTGGCGGGGTTTGCCCCCCTCCCCTGCCCGACTGGAGTGTGGCGAATCGATTGTATCAGTGGAAGCAACACCAGTTTGTGCAAGATGACACTTTCTCCGAGTAAATCTGCAGAAAATCCTGGCAGCGGTGCAGAACATGCAGTCAGGATGGAATGCAGAAAGGCACCCGCTCCTTCCTGCCAGACTTCAGTAAGGTGGATTTAGGTTGGTTTATTAGGGGCTATAAAGTGTTCGGTGGTGGGAAAGTCATTAGTACATCCAGCATTATAAGTTCACCTTCAGATAACAAATCTTACAACCTAACATGTGACCAATAGGAATTAAAAGGGAAGACAAAGATCCCTGTAAGAACACAGAAAGGATGTTTGCGTGACGGGATTATAAGGAAGTACAGCATGCATGGAGAAGCACGGTAATTGGGGTCTTGAGGCGAATGTTTCTAAATTGGAAAATCCATTTTTAAATCACTGCTCCAGGTGAGAGGAAGTAGTAGGAGAAGTAAAGCCGTGATGCTGGGGCCGACAATAAAAGAATTTTCAGGTTTCATGCCCTGGTTTGTCACCCAAAACTCTAGGACCCTCAAGACTGATAATCCAGCAGTTTGCATGAAGGTGTTGAGCAGACGGATCGGAGGTCTTACCATGCCGTCAGAGCAGCTGGACAGCGGGCTCCCCGGCTCGGAGCTGCTCTCTCCAGGTAGGCCGTAAAAGTTCTCCACCTGCTCTCGTAGCAGCTCCTGCAGGCTCTCGATGTACTGGATGGCATTGCGCAGGATTTCCACTTTGGGCAGGCGCTGGCTGGGGTTGGCCGAGGTGCAGCGCCGGAGAGCCTCAAAAGCATGGTTGACCTTCTTCAGCCGCCGGCGCTCACGCATGGTGGCGGCCCGTCTGCGGTCCACGAAGCTGGATTTACGTTTGCAGGCCTTGCAGGCCCACTGGAGGCAATGTCCCGGCTGGTGAGGGGCTCCAGGAACCCTGACATGCTCATCCTCCTCAGACCCGGCCAGCTCCATGCCGGGGCCGAACTCCAGGCTGTCTGGAGAGGAAGAACAGGCTCGGTCGTAGTAGACCTGGGAGGGCGAGAAGACATCCATCGCTTGGTGAACAAAGAGTCTGAGTGGATGTTGAGATGGGTGCAGAGGAAAGGAGGAGGGTTAAAAAAAAGTTGGGTGAAAGCGAGGAGACCTCTGAGTGATTTGAGGGGTCTGTTGCCCCAGGCCCCCCTTATATGCCCCCAGGCCGAAGCCCAGGGCCCACATTGGCCAGATCTAATTACCATGGCCCATTGGCCCAGCCAGAAGGCAGGCTGGAGTTAGTTCACTTCCCTCCCTGCCCCATCCCTACCACTTCTTCTCACCCCCCAGTACCCTGCAGAGTTTCCCACATCTGCACTTCCTGGTGTTTTCCAACTTCTCTCTTCTTCTGCAGGGCCATAGAACCCTGTTTGGGAAACATTAGGGAGAGTTGAAACTTAAACCCAAACATGGCCATTTTTAAAAAGGAAAATCCTGGTTGTGTTTTATTTGATCAATCCTTAAAATGAAGACATAGATATTCCCGAGCTTGTGATTTGTTTGGGTCAAACTGTGCAGAAAAGGAGGGGGCTTCTTGCCGGAGTATGCGGGTAATTTTTACGGCAGAGACAACAGCGTTGCAGATGCAGCCCAGCTGCAAAGGAAGGTGTAACATTTCAAGCCCCGTGAATTTCACATAACAGCGGTAAGCCCCCTCTAAACACCCCAGCTCATCGTTTAAGGTGCTGCGAGGGAGCTGATCCCTGTTTGCCGAGGCTCATTAAAAACAGTAATTACAACAAATGACACCACTGCGCAATCCACTGAACACAGCTCCCCGCCACAGACCAAACTTTAACCGTCAAAAGTTATTGACACGACTCAGGCACTTTAGCTGAGCAGTCAACAGATGGCCATGATGGGGCAAGTTTTCATTCAAGCAGCGTATCTCACATTTTAATCAAATCGCTCCAAAACTTCTCCGCTTTTAAGTTAAGATCATTTCCTTGACCTAACATCTTTTACCTGAAAAGAAGCTCACGTTTTTTGAGCTTTATAAATTATTCATATGATAATTAATTTATTTTGAAGCTTTAAGTTCATGTCAACTACTAAAGTAGCTGTAACACAAATCTACATGAACTATTTTTCCTTTTTTATTGTGAATATGCTGAAACATTAAACATATTTTCACACAATCTAGTTCCATGTCATTTCTGGTCCCTATTAGGTTACATCTTTAATTAGATCTTCAGTAAATAGTTTTTAAGGCCTGCAGAGTTTGATTCCTCTTTGTAAAAGGCTCTTCACTTTTGTTTTTACTTAGCCTTATGTAGCCTTGGCTTGAAATATGTTTAATCAGGCTAAAAATGTATGTGTATACAGGTTTTCTTCTTCATAAAGAGCTTCTGAATTTTGCTGTTATAGTTGATAATTCATATGAATCCTCTGTTTGCTGAATGAGGTTTTTGCGGACCCCGCGGAGGAAACTACTTCAGGTAATTGTGTTGGTGACAGCTCACAAGGATACAATGCGGATATTTCTCACAATGTGTCAAAACGTTTGGCGGGTCTTCTTCTCTGGGAACCGCGCGCACCTAAGAAAACACCAGCTCCGTCCGCCTCTGAATTGCCGGCGAAGTTTGGATTACGCACAGCTGAAGAAGACATCGGCTCGCCTGCGCTCGAGGAGATCAAAGGCTGCTTGAGGTTGAGAACAACGTGGACGATGAGAAAACCTGCCACCATGCCATCGCTGGTAGAGCCACGGCTTAGATTGGCGCAGCACATGGTGTAATTGCGAATACAGAGGAGTTTAAAATTGGCGCAGGGGCTGCGCACCGGCGGTGGGATCCGCGTCCACGACCGGTCTCTTGGGAACTCTTCGAGGTTGCTTCTCTGTTGTTCTCAAGGGTCAAAGGCAGAGTTAAGTGAAGGGCAGGAGGTGACCTTTTATGTTCTCTTCCCTCACGTCTGAAAACCTTATTTCTTCTAAACGGCCTCGTGCTCTAACTCCATGTGCTCTGCTTTGGTCTGACACCATCCCACATTTGAAGCAGAGCCCTTTTTAAATCTTTGACTAGGCTATATTTTTTTCAGATGTTGGTAGTTTGAGTTATTTTTAAATATATCTTTAAAAAGAAAAAAAGAAAGAAATCAGCTGTTAAATGAATTCATGCCTGCATAAACAGAAAAAAGACCAAAAAATGCATTCCTCTTTTCATTGTTTTGCTTTTTTGTGAGTCACTTTTCTTTACATGAAGTGCATTTTACATTCCCCTCAAGAATTAGTGAAACAAAAGAGGGGGGGGAAAAGTTGAGTGGCAACACCATTTGTTTGGCAGCGAGCTGAAAGCTGCAAGTCCGTCTCATAGCAGGACAGCCAAAGAAAGTCCGGATAAATCAAAAGTATTCAGCGTCCAGGTTTCAGCCTCGTCCTCGTAGCAGTTTGCCTTTCATCAGCTTCAACTTTTCAAACAGCACCGTCACAGACAAATGAGAATTATATGGTGTCATCAGCAGTACAGACAATCCCTGCAAAGCCAAACAAGGGGAAGTTGGGGTTGCAGCTGATGTTGCAAACATACAAACCGAGAAAGAAACTTCAATAAAGAGCAGAGGTTTAGTATTACAACACAAAATACAGGTTTATATGCTTACAAAGCCTGAAATTCTTTTCTGGTGGCAGACTGATACACAAAAGTGCTGCAAATTGAGGAAAAGTCTCAGACTGAGTGAGCAGGAGCTCATTAAAATCACATTACTGTTCCTAGCTATCAGATTTCTGTCTGGATATTTTGTATTGAGATAATTCAGCTGAAAAGCATCGAATAACTTAGTTTTATTGTATGTTTTCAGCTTCTAGCTCAGCTCTTTTGTGGAGAAATGATCCCCATTATTCACTCTGATTAAAACCCAACAATGTTAAAACACTCCATGAAATGCATAATACTCCAGCAGAGGTAGGAGTGCTTTAATGCCTCTCTACAGGAAATAATTTTTCTATAAAGACACAAGAAAACAAAGTAGCATTTCAGTTGCATGGATCTTAAAACCAAACAGATCAGAGCATTTAAACCAAAGCACGGGAATGTAAAAAATCTATTTAACACCACATGAATATATAAAATAAAAAATTAAAATAATAGTAATTAATAAATATTTCATTTTCTAAATATTTTTTGTTTGTTTACACATTTCTGCCCCCTGTTATTCCACTTTAATAAATGTTAATGTGTTCTGAGAGACATTACTAAAATCTGTTTTCTGTTTCGTTGCATTAAGTTTTGCTGTTTTTCTTTGTTTATTTGCTTGGTTTTTTTTGTTTGTTTTGTTTTGTTGCATTTTTGTCATGCTTTGCTCTGCATGGCCACAGAAAGCAACAATATCTTCAAAAAGGGGCTTGGTTGCCACAACAAGTTGATGAGTTTGAGAGAAACACATGCTGCCACAACAGGAATACAAAAAGTACCGTTAGACTAAATATGGAAACTAAAAGAGATGCACTAAATAACGTGGCTTCCGATGTAAGATGAAACAATGGTTCTAAAAAGGTCCTCAGAGCATCCTTAACTTGTCCACGTAATTTGATAAGCAAACAGCGACATGTTGCATGGGCCTTTGTGGACGCCTGAGCGATGATGCAGAGTCCCAAAGGTCAAGCAGCTCCTTGCATCATCTGCAGAGATCAGAGCGAGCTCCATGCGCCACATCAAACACTCCAACAAGCACCCCTCTGTCACGTCAATACATGACACAGGACTGGATGGATTTCCATGCCCCTGGCATCATGTCACACATTTTATGTAAACGCTTTGCCGTGTGATGGTGACACGCGTGATGATTAATTAAGACCTAATGGCTTAGATAACGTTATTATCCTGCTGGGCTTTGCAGCCATGCTGCAACCCAAGTTTCCATGTCCCCAACATGTGATACTGGAGGAGAGTGGAGGCACGCTGTGTTCGGGGGAGACTCCAGTTACTGCTGTTGGATCAGGCCTGCTGGCGAACAAAGAGAAGCAACCAGCAACATTTATCTTCAAAACATACATGAATGCTGGGGGAACTGGAGAGATTTACTATACAACATACTGGTATATGTCAGGATGCAGCAATGGTACAATCCCAGTTCCAAAAAGATGCAAAATTGTATAAAACGTGAATAAAAGGAGATGCAGTGATTTGCAAACCTCACGCAACCATATATTTGACTATTTCTTTACATCCCAGTTTGTCTCATATTTGTGAAACTCTGTCCATCTTTCCATCTGAGACACTCTACTTCTATGAAATGCTTTTGTAAATCTCAGTCATGTTACTGACCTGCGTGGCTATACAACATTAGTTGTCAACACTTTTCCTTTTGTTGCTCCTGTTACAACTTTTTACAGATGTGTTGCTGCCATCAGATTGAAAATGAGCTCATTAAAAGGAAAAATGTCTCAGTTTCTACATCTGATATGTTGTTTATATTTTATTGAGAATAAAATAGTTTTCTGAGATTGACAAATCATTGCATTATGTCTTTATTTACATTAACAGTAACAGTAACATTAACAGTACTTACAGCTATATGAATCAACAAGGCTATGTTAAATGTATGCCCTTAATCAATCAAACATACAAGAGTTTGACTGCAAAATCACAATAATTTTTATTTGTTGGTCAGCTAAATGTACAAATATTCAAATAAAATGTTAGTTTTCAGCAAGAATTTGTTAGCTTTTGATAACAACATACATACATCTAAGCACCGTGTGATATAAAATATATACAAATTCTTTGCTCTCCCTGTACAAATGAAGACCTCGTAACAAACCGAAGCCAGAATGGTTGAACATCATGAAAATAATTTAGAGGAAAATCATGGAAATTTGAAATATTGAAAAAATTGGTAAGCTTCTCACTAGAATTTCAGTTTTCTGAGATGTCCGCAGGGAAGCTGATTTTCTCTTCATTCGTTATGCTGTCCACGATGGAAGACAGACGCAGAAGGCTGGAGGATGCAGATGATTCGCTGGCTGCTGAAAACAAAGAAATGTGTTGATTCTTGTCTTATATTTTGCCCTGTTTCATAAAACCCTGATTTTGAGTTAGTCTTAGTTGGTTAGATTTCTTTTTTTTCCCACTAGTTCTAAAAACTGTGACCTCTGTTTCCATGGGGCATCAATTATGCTTTGCACACTTTGACTTCAAATTTATACCCAATTCTAGGTCAATACACCTAATATAGACCTTATATATATCCAGATATTATAACAAAAGATGGTGTCTTTAACGGATTGAAATTAGTATTTCAAGTCCAGAAACTTTACTTCCATTGACAGGAACTGAATGAGGCTTGGCAGCAAGAGGACAAAAACTGATTGAACACAATATCTGAAATGCCATATAACCTTTGTAAGTGTGGGAATGTCCTCATTAGTTTCTATATGCAAAAACTACTCAGAGACATTAACCCCAGTGCCAAAACCCAAACTCATGCAGATACAGTTCCACAAACATGATAAATGATCCTGACGGTGGCACAAAAATCAATAGTTCCAAGAGAAAGATGCCCTAACATGATTGTCAAGATGTGTCCAAAAAGAACAACACAGGAGTGTGACATTCAGGATAAACATGCCAACAACCTAAAAAATTTATTAGTTTTGGTTCATGCAGCTTTGTCTGGCCTGAAACAAACAAACTAGAACCCGTCCACTGCCAGGTGGTGCTAAATCTTCCTCATTAATGCTTAACGAGTGCTGTTTGGCAGGTCTACCTTCTCTCTGGTTCATCGCTGCCGTGGAATGATCAGCAGAGTTTGACCAGGTGTCAGAGGACTTCTTCCAGTGGTATTCCCCACTGCTCACCTGTAGGAATGAGAAACACATTATCCATACTGGCTGATTATCTTAATAAGAAATGTTTTTAATAAAAGAAAACATGGGGCTGTAATATAAGAGCCACAGAAATCCCGCAAAGAGACCACGGTGACACGTTTAAAAAGCTTACCTTGAGTTCTTTAGAGTTAAAAGAGGATCCATTTTGCATTTTTTCTTGCTCATCCAGGGTCTGGAGCAGATCTTGTAGCCTCTCAATGTAACTGATGGCGCTGCGTAAAATCTCCACCTTGGGCAGTCTCTGGTTGGGATTGGCCACGGTCTTCCTCTTCAGAGCGTCGAAGGCCTCGTTGATCTTCTTGAGCCTCCTCCTCTCCCTCAGTGTGGCGGCCTTGCGTCGATCCATCGGCGCCGACTTTCTCTTGCAGATTTTACAGGCCCACATGAGACACTGGCCCTCGCAGTGCGCCTGGAATCCCGGAGGGGCGAGCACATGCTCCTCTCCACTGCTTTCCCCCCCAGTCTCAGACGGAACATTATCCTGAGCTGGGGACAAGGAGCTGTCGTTGCCGTTGTACAGTGGAGACACCCCTGGCATGTCCAAGTGTTGTAGTGGTCCATGATCCCCTTCCTCCAAATAGCGCAAATCACCGAAAAGATAGGTGTTGGTCTCAAAAAGGTCCATCATATTGTTGCGTCCCTCTCTCTGTTTTGACAGTGGAACTCTGACATTTAAATAGAGCAGCAGGGACACAGTCAACAGGCTTATATATAGAATGTGAAACTCTATCCAACACTGGCTGTCACACACTGCAACAAGCATCTTTTTTTCAATGGGTCCTCACTCACCGACGTCTGACTTTGTGTAGAGAATAAATACATAAAGGCCCTCGAGCGCTATTAAAAACTCACCTTGTGTTTTATAGCAGGTGTTATAACTAAATACAATGGGTGACAATGGCTGCGTTGTGGTATTTCCTGCAGTCAAACACGTTTTTTATAGGGGCAGCGATTTCTTTACACCTCTTTGGTGCAATTTTTGGATTAGATTGGAAAAATTATTTTTCATGACTAAATTAACACATTTTTCTGTTTAAATAATATGGTCCATTCATATTTTATTAAATTCAGCTTTATATATGGTGGCAGTTCACATCTGTTAGACTCCAATTCAATCAAATTCACTGTAGTCCAATTATAATTAAAACATAACCATATTTATAATAATCAAATGAGAGGGAATAAGTACCTAGTTAAGGAAAACACTGGAAAACCTTCATGAGAAGGTGAACCAGGAAGAGTCCACCAGGACAGGAAAGAGGGGTCAACAGGCAGTGTTACTCTTGGACAGGGATACCTACTGTGAAAGATGAAGAGAAACACAAATTAATGGCAATGTTACATATTTCAGCATGTACAGGAAAGACAGCAGGAAAATGGAGTGAAGTTCTCAGTACTGTAGCCTGTATCAGTATACAGTATATAAAAGGATGGATATGGGATTACACACAAAGTTATACCCTCCTGTTAGAAAAAGGCTAAATTCTTAATAGTAATACAAATAACTCGAGACTGAAAAAAGAAAAGATAATTTTGCTAAATTATAATTTATTGAAATAAAACATTCAACTGAGTTGAAAAAACAAGTAAACAGACAAACTGGACCAATGAGAGCGCTTTGCTGACGATGAGTGGGCCAGAGTACAACAGGTGAATGAATCTGACTTATTGAAAACATGTGATCAGGATTGTGTATGACACAATAATACTTTGCATAAAGGCATTCATGCCAGTTACAATTATTACTGCAAACTGTTTCCAGAGCCAAAGAGAAAAAGTAAAATATCTCAAACATAACCAAAGAGTTTTCCACTCTGCAGTATTTAACAATCTTAATGCACATCTACAGGTTATATGAACAAATGTGAAGCCTGTTATTTTAGCGTGACACCCAGTCATTTTCTAGGGTTACACACGTCACCTTTAAAGGAGCTCAGTCTCAGCAGAAAATGTGGTGTTAGATGGATCCATTCAGCAGAAGCTTTTATCCAAGGATACTTAGAAAACATGTAATGTGTATGTTTATTCACGTGTTTATTATTTAGGAATGGTTGTAAGCTGTAAAATAGGGATTTATGTCATGGCCAGCAATAGAGCTGTACTTTCCTTGCTGGAGGGAGGAGATGCAGAAAATATGGTGTTAAAATGACTGAGTTAAGGTTTCGTATTGTGTAAATAGGAGTACTTTATGTATCTGTACAAAAACACATTAGCAGAGAAGTGAAAAAGCAGGATAAAGGTCAGCAGAGAGGACCGACACGCACCAACAGACTCATCTGCACACAGCAACAGAAGATGCTCCGGATTATTTACTGACACAGTCACACGTTGTCTCACTTGCTGATGATCCGAATGCTGATTGGCAGGCTATTGGCTGCTTTGGTAAAAACACTCTTGCTTGTTGGCTACAGTGGAATCAGTTTCAGGGCTAGTTCTTCCTTTTCAAGCAATAAGTTTGCAGCATAGTTTGCATGCTTGGTTAAAAATGTCAATGTTGAGCCGTTTGTACACAGTAACAGGATACATTGCTTAGACTAAAGCAAACTGCCAGTAAGCCTTAACTTATTGTAATATATTATGGCTCATGGAAGATTATCGTTTTTGGATGGTATTAACCTAGAAAAGCTTGAAATATTTCATTTTTAATCTCAATAGTATTGAATTGATTTATCCAATCATTGCAATTCTGTAATTTTGTAAAATTGCGATGTTAAATTGAAATTTGTCTGAATAAATGCACATTTAACTACTTGGTCCAACCATTTATCAGTAAGTACGTAAGTAGTTGTGAGTGAAAGTACAAAAAGTGTTGAATGCATTGGGCAGGTCATCTCCCTAAACTGGCAACCTGTTGCATTCAAATACAAAACTGCAAACAGTAACTAAATGATCAAATCAAATGTTCTTAAACTAATAGATTTGGTAGATTATTAAACAGCACAAATTATGTTCAAGCCATCAAAAAATTGTCTTCCAAGCAATATACAAAGGCTGTCTTTGGACAGACAAGCTCAACATGAATATAACCTCGAGGAGCAAATGAAATGCATCAACCAAAGGTAAAAACACCTTTAAAATCAATGTGTATTTCAGTGAGGGCAGTGGGACTTTGGAATAGTTTGAGTGAAGAAATTAAGACTGTACATATTTGTTTCAGTTTAAAATAATATTTAAAAACAGATATTGAATAAATATGTAGAGAGACGCTGATGCCCTTAACAGACTGGGTGCCATCAGAGGGCGAGTGTGGGGTCAGAGTATGTCAGGGGCTGTCTTATGTCTTTCTGTTTGTTGGTGAGGATGTTTACTTGAAACTTTTTGTTTCTGTCTTTTTCATTGTGAGTTGTGTTGTGAAGGTTTTTATATGAGGGGTTGGAACTTCAAATGCAATGCTTCCTCCATCCCCTTTTCAAACTGTGTGTTAAATTGTTTGTTCTGTCCTATGTTTTATGTTATTCTATGCAGGTTTGAAATGAATAATAAACTAAACTCAACAAAATAGTAACTCTTGTCCAGAACAGTCCACGATTAGCTCCTCTCACCATTCAATTCAGCTCCCTCATAAATGTTTATGGCCAATAAACAGCAGCAAGATGTCATAAAAACTGGACATTATACCGTCAAAGCATGCACAGATGTTAATATGTGAAATCTATAGGGAACAGAACAAGAGCGGTTCAATTTAAAAGCATCATAATTATGGTCAATGAAAAATTTTATTTCACCAGCTACACAGATTACTAACTCTGAGTCTTATCCAGGGGGAAACATACATGAAGGCAAAGTCAACTGGTGAAGCATATCATTGATATCAGTTCTCATTATGTTGGGTCTGTTTTAGCCAATGAGATTTGTAATTACCAACTGTAACGTCTCAACATAAATAGACTGGAATCTGCGGAGTCAAAACAGCTTTGCAAAATACATGCACAACGCTGGTATAAATAGAAAGGTGCCTCACTTATTTCAGATTGAGAAAAGAGATAAAAGCCTGTGAGGAGGTGATATACTGCCAGCAGCATTTTTGCTGCTACCTAAAAGGGGCACGATTGGAAACTTCACAGGCAGGAATGTGAGGGATTCCTATTTTTGTACCACAGCATGACCTTGTGTGATGACATAAAGTGAGAGCCGGCAGCAGCTTCAGACAGAGAAAAGCTGCTTCAAAGACTCCGCCGTCCTGCTCGCGGTCTTCTTCTTTCCAAATGATGAGTACGTTTTCAAGTCAGTCAAATTAAGATGGACTTCAGTTTGAAGAACTTGTGTTATGTGTGGAGTGTACTACAGCATGCCTTTCATCATGGGAGAGGTCTTCAACCAGACAAAACAGCATCTTTACATCATCAAACTTGCATGCAGCTGATACACGTCTATATTACTTCCATCTCTTTGTTCTAATTCTAATTCTGTTCAAATCCAATAAAAATTGTAAACAACAAATTAATCCAAAAATTGATTGTTTTTTTATTTCTCAGGCGCAGTCATGTTTGTATAATAATATAAAAGCTTGTCGTACGAAGAAAATTGCAAATTATGACAAATGAAGAGTGATAATAGATTCACATTCAGGCTACAATTTGCTTGATGATAGCGCTGAAATGAGCTGTGAGCATGGATGGAGTCGCGTCCCTGCTGTGCCCCCATCGTGTATTGTTTCGTCGGGGTTACTACGCATCCTGAACCGGATCATAAATTCCTGTCAGTGTCAAGGGGGTTGATGCTTCAGCTGTCAAGGAGAATCATGGCGTAGCCGGAGCAGAAACTCTAACTGGAGAATCCGGCCTGCCAGGGTTGGAGGAGGA
Organism: Craterocephalus amniculus; assembly: GCA_036024015.1. Lineage (NCBI taxonomy): Eukaryota > Metazoa > Chordata > Actinopteri > Atheriniformes > Atherinidae > Craterocephalus > Craterocephalus amniculus. The sequence continues at coordinate 18,245 of JAVQJG010035554.1, forward strand.
GTCGGGACGGACTGAAAGTGTAAATCTGTCTGGAGTCCAGAGAGGACTGGAGTCAGCAGCTCTGCTGCCTGAATAATTACAGGCAGAATTCAAGAGTACAACTCTGACATAGTGATTGTGTTTCAGATGTCCACATGAAATATGGCGCTTTCAGGTGGTTTTCCCATGCTAAGAGGAAAAAAAGGTCACTGTTTTTAAAATGTGATATGCTACACTGAATAGAGTGAACAAAATAGTTTAGTATTTGGGGAATAAAGCTATTTTTTTCATTGAAGACAGACTAAAAAAAGTTTTATTGTTCATTGCAAAGTGGAAATTCATCTTCGATAAAATGGCTCACAGAATACAAAACAGAAACAAAAGACACAAGTTATGATATTCATAAAAGATGTATAAGACCTATCAATAGGCTAAGCTAATAAAAACCCAAGTGAAGACTGACTTTTGATGGTACTTAACTATTCCCTAAATATGAACCAAATACTGGATGTTCATTAGCTTAGCTTAGCATTGCTCCATTTAATGGCTGTAGGATTGTTGGATTTAAGAAACAAACTTGGTTATGTATTTTTAATAGTCAGTGTAAAGTGTGGAAAACTGTTAGAAGTATCAGTTGGGGGCAAAGTGACAGAACCCACACTGTCACACATATCTAATCCGACTCAAATGGTTATGATCTGCAGCATTAATCAGTACCTGGCTGATACAGCTCATGATAGACAGTGAAAATAAAATATGGATGTTACCAAAATAAAAAATAGATATGTTTCAGAATAATTTTTAAAACATACTTTTCCATATTTTTTATTTTATGAGGATTTAAATGATGGAATCATAATGTTATACGGGTCTGATGTGACTAGTCTGTGTTTTGGCCTTAACTCTGATTACTTTTGCAACTTTAACGTGAAACAGATACCTAATGCATTTAAAATGAGCTGCATTTACAGCAATCAGACCACAACTCAATAAGATGTTGAAGGTTTACAATTTTTTTTCACAAAATAAAAAACAAGCAACTCATCCAATATGTTTCAGACACGGGACATTCTTGAAAAATAGTTAGGTTTGGGATTGTTTTGACATCGGTTGACACAGTTAATGAGTCACTCCTCCAGCAAAAGTTTTTATGTGAAGGATTGATCACTTAAAGGAAAACCAATAGAATGAAATTTAAGCAAAGACATTTAATATTTTTTTTATTTTTAGGCCTAATCGATATAATATGTAAGCCAGATTTATTAGACAAAGAGTCTACATGTGGTAAAATGAAGGGATGGTGATGTTTAAATGGTTCTTTTCCACTAATTTAAAAGTTGTTGGGATATATTGCTGCAAAATGGTTAATTATGAAAAAACTCACTGATCAGTGTAATGACTAGAAAGTCAGTCAGGGATTAGAATTAAACCCAAAGTCCAAACAAAGTTAGCCTGGCTATCGCCACTATATTGCTGCAAGCATATAGTCTGGCCAGGAGGCCTATTCAACCGATTTCCAAAATCCCTAAAAGGTGGGAGCCAATCAATTTTGAGCTTATCCAAAGAGCCGGGCTCAACGCAGTGAAGCGACAGGAAGCAACACCGTCAACAACACTGTCAGCATGGAGCAGCGGCAGCATTTGACACAGTTGGAGATTCTGTTTTCAGCAAATTCAACAGAAAGTTCTCTGTGAGATGTGAGCAACGAGTTGTTCTGGAGACATTTATTGGAGGGAAAGACGTTTTTTCGCCTTGCTCCTGACCGGCTTCGGTAAGAGTTCGTTAGCCCCGCCGGCTCCACACGAGTCAGAGAAAAGAGTGCTGTGATTGGTTTAAGCTTTGATTGATTTAAGCTAGACTATATGCTCGCAGCAATAAAGTCGCGATAGCCAGGCTAAAATAAAGTTGGAGTTTTGCGTGAAGTGTACAAGAAACAAACAAAAGTAACCCTGAAACCACAAGAAAGAAAAAAAAAGAAGAAACATATCAAATATTGAAAATTCATGTAAAAGAGGAGCTTGCCTTGATTTTGGAGCAGAGCCATGCATACCACGTTGTAGCATCCCTTCTCCTTATAACAACAGTCCATAAACATGTGGAAGTGAGGTGACCAGCTGCCGGACGTTTGGAGAAGGAATGTTGTCCCATTCTTGGAAGATGAAGGAGTCATGATGCTCCAGATGTTTAGTCCTGCTGCAGCAGCCAGTTCTGCAGCAGTGATGGATGCAGGATGTGGTCCAGCATGGTCTTGCTGAAATGTGCAAAGCCTCCCTGAAAGATGTGGAAGCTGCCCACACCATCGGCTCTGATGCAGCCCATCCATCAGAGATGCTGGATGCTCCCTCTGCTCTTCAGTCTGCAGTTTTCCACTTTCTATCAGTTCATTTTAAGTATTTTTGTGCAGATGTGTCACATCTTCTGCATCATGTTCACATACAGATCTGTTCGTATTTATGGGCAACACAGCAACATCTGATCGCACACAATGATTTGTGGGAGTGTTTCTGAGCCCATGCAGTGATTTGGGGACAGAATCATGTTTTTCATAAATCAGCCCAAAGATCAACAGCAATGTTCCTGCTGATCTGTTGTCATTTAAAGAGGCATTATGTAAACATCCATCCATCCATCCATTTTCTGTAATCGGATCGCAGGGTGGCTGGAGCCTATCCCGGCTACTATCCTGGACAGGTCACCAGTCCACCGCAGGGCCATTATGTAACTCTCTGACCTTAAAATTCTACGTTCCTGACTCGTTTGGTGATGCTGTAACATTTATTGGAGCCGTGACCCAGCAGTGTCCTGAGGCAGAGGAACCATTCTTCTTCCAGGATGCCGCGCAATGTTGCAGCTGAGATTTGCTTTGCACTGTTGTATCCGCTGTTTGAATGCACACCATGGCTAATTCAGTAAAGAAACACAAGATGACAGTGACCACGTTTACATGATGTTATGTTAACGTAAACATGAATTACGTTTTAATTCCTCTTTAATTTGAAATTAAAGTTAAATAAAGAGATAAAAAATGAGGGTGTAAACACTTAATGCCAAATGAAAATGATAATGAGACAGAACAAGAGATGAGACAATTGTAAAATGTTTGTAATGCATCTTTAACCTAATTTATTCTTGTTCTTCCATCTGTTTCTTTTCTTTCCAGTCTTTTGTTTCCTTGTCTGATTATATTAGTTGATCTAAAGTTACTCATGAAACAGTTTAATGTTTCACTTTGACATTTCACATGTTTTCTCTGCTCCATAAAACGTTGCATTATGAAGTTTTTACACCAACCCTGCTCCCAACATTTTGGATTATAAAGTAGTTTTACTAACTTTCTTGAACCCTGCCTTCATTTGTCACTCTCTTTAGCACTTCTCAACTTCTCAAACAGTCTTAAAAAGCCGGATCCTTCACGCTTATCGTGTTCTCTTACAGTAAAGGGCTTCCACTCACATGTCATGTCCATGTGATTTTTTTCCTCCATAAAGGGGGTGTTGGAAGTTGGATCCAGTTAGGACTAGCGTTGACATGGGGGTCAGAAACAGAGCTGATAATTAACATGAACTGGAGGAGCGCCCCTTCACACAGCGCCCACCCCCATCTCTTCCTGTCTTAGCCTCGCCTCCTGCCTCGGACAAGCTACACACTCATCGTGCTCTTTGAGAGGAAATGCTGAGCACCATGACGGACACACAGCATATATCCCAGCTCCACACCTGGGATATGAGTTAGCCAATCAGGGGTTAAGTACTCTGGTCATGGGCTTGATGACAATGCTTAACCTGAGACCACAACCTTTTGACTCGCAGGGTCACCAGCCCCCTGACTCAGGCTGTGAGGAGAGGCCTGTGGAAAGCAGATCATATCTCAATAAAGTTATAATTCATGCAAAGAAGAAATTAAAGATTTGCGGATTCTATTCTTTTTATTATGTTTTCCTTCACATCAAGAGGATAATAAATTGTCCAAAATTGGAAATGTACTAGGAAACACATCAGTTTCCAGACAACAGAGCCATCTCCGTGGAGTGAAACCTTTCATTAATAACAGTGGCCTGCATTCACCTTTCCCATCCTTCCCTGGAGAGAGGGCCGAAGTGAGAACATCAAACAGATGTTTCTTTTTATGCCACAGCGTTTGGCTTGCTACACTTCCGATTACTTCTTTGTGGTTTGAGAGAAAGCTAAAACCCATCTGGTGAAATCTAAAGTGGGCTTGCAGGTGTTGCTCCCAGGAACAACAATCTAATGACATCCTTGCCCAATGGACGTGTGGCGGGAAAATGAACAAAGTTATGAAGAGTGATGCAAAATCCCCAAAAAGATGTTTAGGTTAATATTTGAATAACAAAAAATGGATGAATAATGAATAATAAAGCAATAATAAATGATTAGTTAATAATAAGTCAAAATAACCAGTAAGATAATGATGAAATGATTATGACTAAATATTTGAACAATTAATATATTGTAATTAAATTATTAATTAATGAGTGATGGACTTAAAGGATGGATGATGCATGGATAAGTGAGAAGTGCAGAAGTTAAGAAAAGTTGAGGGTCAAACGTTGAAAATAACACAAAAGTAAATGAGGGGCTGTAAAGGAAAAAAAAGGATTTATCACCCCTGGTGGAACATCCCGCGACTAATTTGGTTAATTGGCACCAGGTTAGTAACTTGGTGGCTTTTAGGGGGGAAAAGACAGAGAAGCTGCTTCAGTGGTCACAGCAGCATTGCAGCTTGGCTAAATCACCAACCTGCCTGCAGTCTCATCGGCCACTTTATCAGTTCCCACCTCTAGTATCAGGTTGGACCCCCTTTGATTCTTCTTTTTAGATCCAACAAGTTTAAAATCTTCCTCAGAGATTTGCTCGACACTAACATGAAAGCATCAGACAGTTGCTGCAGCTTCTGGAAGCAGTTTATAGCAATAATGTGTGAGATCAAATGTCAACAAGCAGAAATATCCAAAGTGTCATTGTGCATCTTATCTCATCATCGCTTTAGACATACTCCTAGAGTCTTTCATTCTTCTCTCTGTTCTCCATATTCAGATAAATTACTGGCTTTCTCGTTTTTCTCAGCAGGTATCATATAATTGTAACAGTCTCCAGTCCTCCCACCTTTAACCGTCCAGGGAGATAAGATGGCCCACATTCCTGGTTCTGGCTCTGATGGAGGTTTTCCTCCCTGGTAACTCCATCAGGACCAGAACCAGAAAGGAAAACCTCTATCAGAAGCATTTGTCGCTCAGGGCCTGGGTGGGTCTAACGGGACTTTTGACTCACCTGCAGCAGATCAGCTCAGTCTGTAGTCCGCTCATCACAATGTTCTTGTTTTTGTTAATTTCTTTTTCCAGAAGAAGTCCATGTCCAGACTGGAATAGCCCTCCATGAGCCTTTTCCCTGCAGCTCTGACACCTCTTCTACCTCAGTCAGTATTTGGGTTTTGTAACCTCAGGATTCTCAGTTCCCTATATAAACATAATTTTCTCTTCACCTACCTGTTTGCTGTTAAGCCATAACACGTCAATTCTATCAGCAAATTGTATTCCTTCTAGTTCAGAAAAGTAGGCAAATTTAAATCACCCCTCTCTGAAAAATTTGAAATCCATTACCACAACCCTTACATCCTCACGGCTCCCCATCTGACTCTCCCTTTGCTCCAGTGTTTCCCAGTCTGCTGGCTCATCTGTAGCTGCTGCAAAATTCTGCAGCTTTATGCGGAACTGGGACAAAGAAAAGAGACGGCACCTCACGTCCCCGCACCGGCTTCCAGTAAAATATCATATAGATTTGTTTATTTAGATTCATGTGTTTCTCTTTTGTCTGCTTTATCTGACTCGAAACTCGAAAAATTTCTCGAATCTTGTTTTTAAAGTTCTTAAAAGTGTAGCTCACCCATACATTTTTTAACTCCTCTGCTCCTATAACATAGCTGGATGTTTTATCTGAAAAACCCATTTCTCCTCATCCCTCATCAAGTATAGGAAGACTGTAATGGTGAAGGAAGCTTTGGTCTTCTTATCTCAAGGCTAAAATGAAAATATGTTTCTTATTTAAAGCCTTTGGGTGTTCTTAAACCTTTTTTCAAACCTTTTTCTTTTTTATTTCCTTTACTTTATGGGTGTTTGCTTGTATCTGGGATTTCATGTAAATATTTTATTGTGTTATCTGCCTCTGAAGGTTGTTCAGTGCTTTGGCCAACTTAAATTATTTCTTGAAATGTGCTATACAAATAAATTTAATTTGCTCTGATTCTGTTGTCTGGACATAGTGAACAATTTAATTCTGAACAAAAATAGTCAAAACTGTTGTTAATTGTAAAAACAGAGACCAATTAAATCTATAAATAGTGTCTATAGATTCAGAATTTGACAGATATCTGACTCAGTGGTTTTGAGATTGAAGGATATGTTTACATCCTGTCAGTTATCCAACTTACTAAAATCCTGTTTGGAGTGAGTGCAGTTTAAATAACTAGAGACACAAATACTTCAGTCTTGTCACAGAATGCGTGAGTGAAAACTATAGTAAAATCTCTCATGGTGGATCTCATAATACGCATTAGCTGAAACCAGAAACCTTTGTGTCATACAGTTAGCAAACCTTATTTTCAGATTTATCCATTTTTCTGTCTGCATGCACAAAGTTGTGTCCTAAGACATGAATCAAAAGATTACATTTTGTGACGCTTTCCCAACCTCTGCGAGGCAAACAGCTGTGACTCATACATGAGGGAGCCAATTAGTGCACAACAATTCCACATGTCAAACTATCTCATGCAGTGTTTTCTTCGGGTTTCTTTCCGGAGAAAATGTCTGAGTTCATCTGACTGCCAGAATCGCGAAAGCCTAAAACCGTGTTTAATAAAAGCCAAGGTTGAGCTGCACCGATGCTAAGCCTGGGAATTCCTCAGAGCCTTGCTGCCTGGAAGTGTGCCAGACGCGGCTCAAGTCTTGAATAAACAATGACTCCTCGCCCTGGACAAACAGGAACTTTGAGACAGTGCTGCTCCCATCGCCTCCATGATACCATCGCCCTAATCTTTTTGCCCTGGCTCCCTCCAACTCCCGACCCAGACTCTATGGTGGTCAAATGAAGCAGAGAGAAACTGTCTCTTGAGCTAAGCTAACAGACGGGTCCCCTCACTCGTGCTTTGAGCCGAGGTTTAGACGAGGGGCTTGGGTTTCAAAGGCTGAAGGGGAGGAAACGCTGATGGCATCTGCCTTCTCTCTGCTGGACGATGCAGGGATTCTGTTCAAAGGCACAGCGGCTGAAGTGCATCAGTTAGCGAGGGAAAAAGCTCGCTAACTTGCACACTAGCCAGCCAGCTCAGTACAAGCTTGGAGCGTTGCATGATGGGAGGGTGGCGCGCTGGTCAGGGAATGCCAAAAACTCCTCGCAAATGGACTGGTAGTGACTGACTGGCTTAAAGGGCCTCTCCTGCAAATGGATGTAAAGAATAATAATAACGGCGTGTTTAGTATTCTGAAAACCTGGAAATAGGGGCGGATATTTCCCAGCTGTTGCTGTTCAGCCTTCGTTTCAACAAGCCTCCATTGTAACAAACACCAACACTGATCCTTAGCAGCTTATCGTCTGACATCTAATGGTAATTTAGCTTGGAGTGATCTGAAGGCCCCTCCTGATTGATTCTGTCCTCATTTGGGAGAGTGATGGATTAGCCTCTTGCCACTCAATTGGTGTGTGTTTACTGCTGTATCTCTGCCAGACGGACCTGCTGATGGGGACTTAAAGGGGGCGCTGGCCTTGACCCAACTCCAGACGATAGATCTCTTGTCTGGCCAGTGAAATGAGTCGTCGACCCCCGTGCCCTGTGTCTGTCTGGCCTTTATTCAAACTCTTCTAAATGTACTTACATATACATATTTTCTTTTTCAAAGGGCCTTGCTTGAAGAGAAATTGAATCCTAATCAAAAGAGGAGAGTGTTTGCAGAAGCTTTGATGTCGCGGCCTGTAAACGATATGATGTAGCAGCGCTATCATGAGCATCAAGCTGCCTCTGGGAGTTGGGGATGAGGCCAGTGATAACACAGAATGAATTCAATCATCACCAAGTGTGACTGTCGCCACGGCAACCCCTGTGACAATGATCCACCAATATTAGTTTTTTTCTGAAGTGGCTGAGCCCAGAACAAAGCTGTTCTGTTACAATGAAAATCGGACACTTCAATAACAACAACAGCAGACTTTTTGGGGTAGGGGGATAAAGTTCCTGGCTCCAAGAGTAACTAATAGGATATTGATGAATGTCAGTGTTGACGAGCGAGAAGAGGGGCACTGCTGAGCTGTAAAATTGGTTATATGGGGGTCTATCATTAAAACAACAGATGAAGCCAGAGACGTTTTTAGTGCAGGTAAAATCATGACACAAGCTCACAGTTTATCAAAACATTTATAAACTGTGAGCTTTTAATGATATTTCTCCTAATTTGATGGCAAAGTTTTAAAGCCGCACTACATAACTTTCTAATGGTACACTGACTTTCATGATGCTTATCTTTGGAGCTTTCACTGTCCTGCAGCATCCTGGGGGTATTCCAGGTAGGTGGTTCAACAAACTCCGAGTCTATCCGTGAACTCTGAGTTGACTTACCCCAAGATGGGAAACTCTGAGTTTCCGGTTCCTGAACAGCTGTTCTGCATTGGTTCACTCAACTCTGAGTATGTAGACCCTGAGTTTCGCTCGTACACAAGCTCTAGGAAAGGCCATCATCAATGGAGCTCCGATACCGCGAATCATTATGACAGCAATGAATAAAAGAACAACTTATTTCCCTCCAAT
>JAVQJG010035575.1:0-27684 GCA_036024015.1 Craterocephalus amniculus
ATCAGCTTTAGACATCTGCTTTGTTGTAGTCAAATAAATCCCATTAGTGATATAATCAGAAAAAATGTTAAATCACTAAAGCCACGTTGCTTTAAAGAATAGCAGTGGTCTGTGCACAGCCTGACACAGCTAGGCACTGGTATGCTAACCTAACCTTAGATATTTTCTGCCCAATTCAACCACAGTTGACAGTAGCTGGACAGGCTATTTTTCATCCACTTAGAGTGAGCTGTTAAAAGCCAAGTTTGGTGTTGTTGTCTGGCTGCGTGGGGAAAGCTAAGCTTGTCTCCTCGGAGCAAACCCTTTGTCTAAGCTAGGGCTTGAGTTGGACGGATGCCATGGTGACTTATCACCCTGACTTAGAGGTGGAAAATCCTATTTGTGCAGCACTAAATTCCACACATGCACATGCTGCATGAGAAACTATAAACAACTTACACTTACTTAAGTAAATTTTTTCAATGTATATGAAGTAAAGTCATTATCAGCTGCAGCTGAATAAGATTATTTGTTTTTACCTTACCTGTGCAATCCTGCATTTGAGCTCAGCTCTCTCCAGCTCCCAAGCACATCTATCTCGGGTATACTGCAGCTGAAGATCGCTCCTCTTCTCCTCCTCCCTCTTCACCTCCACCTGCACTTCCTCCAAAACCGTCTTCAGATCCAACAGAATCCTCCTGTTCTCCCCTCCCTACACGGACACACAGTCAACAGCAAACTTGTCAAATAAAGTAACTTATCACCCAAATACTGGGGCTAAATCTTGATCACACTTTGAAAAGAATAAGAAGACACACACAAACACAACCCCACTCCTGAATCAAATCATGAAAACAGGAGTTTAAGATCCTAAGAATATTCAAGGGCACCAGAAAGCAAATTACAGCGAACAGGTGCAACACATGCATAAAATAGAAAAATATGTTAGAGGCTCTGATGGACTCGCAGAAGCTATAACACACTTTCCCTGCAAACATGTGTTATTACTTGTATGTTAGCCACTTCTCTCAACAATGACTCCTTCTCGCGCATCCATGCCTCTTTATCCTGCACGTGCCGCTTTTTCAAATCTTCAAATTTCTTTTTGAGCCGCGTGTACTGTGCTTGTTGTGGCTGCTGCTGGGCCTCAGAGCCAGGCCACATTTGACCCTTGAGGATCTCGAGGATCTGGGTTCCTGCTCCACCCTCCCCTCCTCCCGGTGCAGCACCGAACTGCGGCTCCTGGATCTGACTGAATACGGCCGGTGGAGAGGAGATCCTCCGCAGCGGGCTGCGGTTTTTGCCCCTGCTTCTGTCTGTCCTCTCCATCCTCGAGCGCGGCACATACTCCCATCCCTGAGATGGCACGTATCCCCCGCCAGCACCGCCCCCGCCTTGCAGTCCAGAGCCGTTCATAAATGCGCTCCACATTTCTCACGTGCATTCAAATTAATCACTAATTAGACAAAAAAAATGTTAAAAGACTGTTCAAGAAAGCGTTTGGTAAGTATTCGTTTCTGCTTTTTTGTCGGGATAAGTCTCCATAGCGTTCGATAAACTTTCCCATCGATAAAAAAAATTGTCATTGAGTAAGCCGAGGCACGGAGTAAGCAACAGTTATCCAAACCCGGCCAAATCCCCCGTCGGCCACACAGCAGCACCCAGAGCCTCCGCTGCGCCGAAACACGCGACAAGACCGGACCCTTGGTTCTTCTCCATATCTTCACAGAGACAAGTTCAAGTCGTCATTCTGCTTCCAGAGTCCTTAACACGTTAGGCTATCCTTTAAATGCGTCGCCAGTGTTGTTTTTCTCCTTTAACATGTTTACACCGAGCTCTCGGGACGCTCCGTGTCCTGCTTTGTGCAGCAGGCGAAAGCCCCGAGCTGTAAATGACAGTCGCCCTGTAAACACTCTGAGGCAAAAGGGAGAAGTTCCCAAAAATATCACGGCGAGCACTGATGTGATGTAAGAGCTGGGGAGTATTTTTACACCCCTGTAACCAGGAGTTTATTTTCCTAAAGCCCCGTTTAGCCCAACGGCGCCTTGGGGAGCGCCGCGTAGGGAGATGCGTTAATCAACACCGGACTACTCTAATTACGTCGCCACCTTACGCTGTACCCATAGCAACAAATCAATCCACGCACCGCGCCGCCGTCATTTTGATTGTCTGCCGCTAATCGTCACTCTTTTTAGAGATAACAAACTACTCATTACGACCCGGAGAAAAAATAAACAGTAGCACTAAATGTCTGTAATTTTTTTGCAAAATAAGTCACTGAGTGCATTGCTTTGAATGTAAACCACAGTTTTACCTAGCTAGGCTACTTGTTTTGTCTGTAGCGAAATAACTGCTATCATCTCCAACGTTTGCATGAGAGGGGGTGACTATCACGAGCAAAGCTAAGAAGGGTGGGATTTAATTAATTTTGACGGCATAAATCATAGAAGTAGCGGCCCAGTAAGGGTCAACAACTGTGAAAACAGATCGTCCTACGCATGCCTAGTAGGCTAATAGCAGAATAGTAAGATACCTTCTTACAAAATAATAGCAGCCTAATAATGTTCCGTTTTTATCTAATTCTCCATAAAAGAGCACAAAACTCTCCAGCATGCCATATGAGCGACCCCTTACCGTCTCTTCTATGGTCCTGACTGTGTTCCAGTGAATGTCCTCATTCAAAAGCAGCCACGTGGGCCCGCATTTCAGCCAACAGAGTAGCTAAAAGATAACTGGACTGGAGCGCAATAACAGAGTTAGAGGCAACTGTAGAGCGGGCAGCCTACAGCTGAAATGATGCTTTCATTAACTAGAATAAAATTCCCCTTCCTCCCTCCCCTCCCACTCAGTCTCTCCTCCTCTTCCTTCCACAGCTGGCCCTAAAACAGAGAATTACGTGAAATATCCCACCGGTGGGATGAAAGAAGTGGACCGGTTCCGCCCCCATCCCGGTGGTCAGGTCCGTTATTTAAACAGATGCACCATCTGCAATTTTTTTTTGTCCTGGTCTGGCAGACCCCACCCTTGGGCACTTTTACACAATTCTAATGTTACACAACCAAAATCCAAACGGGGTGAAAAATGGTCTATTCATGGACAGATTACTGATCTACCGCCCCAGGTAGTCAGGAGAACTCTGGCTTTATCCCTGAAATATATATTCCAGAAAGAGGCTGAGAACAACTAAGGACATGAAAGAAAATTAAAAACTAAAATTTTCAAAATGTGTCACAAAAACAGCCACACACAAACGATGCAAATGACTAATTAGAATTATAAACAAGATAACCTAGCCATCATTGTCACACAAAATAGTGTGTGATAAAATGATCAAATGAAGACACAAAATGTAACAAAAACAACAACCAAATGATGAAAAATTACTCTTGTCGTACCAGTTACCAAAATTAGACACATGATTACAATGATCTCTGAAAGAATTACAGTTTGGACACCCACAACACCCACAAATTGTATCTGCGTGGTTTGTGGGTTCTTCTTATTTTTTCCTCCTTCAGCCATTTGTTTCACAATCCCTCTCTGCCCCTATCATATTTCCAGTGCCTGCCTGGATGATTTGTTACAGATTATGTTGACATTTGGTCACAACTCAGTGACTCAGCGCAGATGCTTAGAGGAACCTGCAGGAGTCATGAGCCTTGTGTCCTTTTCAGTGTCAGACAGCATGTGAGTGTCAGTGCTATTGTGAAAGTGTACTTGACTGGTGTCTTTGCGTGTGCATGTGTGTGCATCCTGCTGTCATAACAAAAACATCAGTATTTGCAAGGCGCATCTCATAGTGCAGATAATTGTCATACATACACACTAAACCTGAATGGGTCAGAAAACCTGAAAACAAGGTGTATGCAATCTGAAAACTGATTGTGTATGCAATCTGAAAACTGTTTTCACCTCTTTGCACTTTTTTTACCTCTATGCAACATTTCTGCACTTTCAGTGGAAAGTGATTGTTCAAGTTTGTCTTATTTTTAGAATATAAATAAAGTACCTGGACACCCACACACGTAGCATTTAGCTCCCTCTAATTAGCAAATGTCAATCAAACAGAGTTCAGACAAGCCCACATCGTCCTAAAAAGGAGTCCAATTAGCCGATGGCAACATCTGTGTGGGTGTCTTATGGGATGAAAGCATTTTTTTTCAAAATCGGATTGAATAAAAGACTCCTTAATCACGCTCAGAGAATTGATTGACACACTCACCTTTGCGCTCTGGTGTCGCTCCCAGCTCGTGTCGTATCCAATAAATGTTGAAAGCATTCGAGTAGATGAGTAGCTCTTGAGTCATACGTGGAAAATGAAATTGCCTTGTACCTTGAATGACCTTATATGATATGATGATCAACATAACAGAATTCAAATTTTAAAAAATGAAAAATGTGTGCGATGTGATGCGGAGCATGTTGTTTTACAGAACAAAGAAGAGGGTGAAAAGAAAAACCAGTTTAAAAATGGTGGCATACGAGAGTGAGGAAAACAAAACAAGAATGAGAATCAGCAAAATGATTGGCTGAAACATCTGCATGGACGATGCATGAGGGGGATGAAGAGCAGAACCACAAACAGGATGACAGTATTATTATTGTTATTGTTATTATGATCATTATTATCGTTGTTGTTGTTGTTATTATAATTGTTATGTTTGGGCCCACTTACAGACAGTGGTTCCTCAGCCTGTTTGTCCTCTTGCTTGGGTACATCCAGGCGGTCTATGAAGCTCTGCAGCTCCTTTCTGAAGGCTTTCATTTGGGCGTTGATACGATACAGCACTTCATGCTCTCTGATCCTGTGGAGCGAGAATCAAGGACTGAATTTCTCGAAAAAAACATTCAAACTGAGTCATGTTTTCACACCACAGTCGTAGTGATTATTTCTTTTGCTCTTATCACCTGCCGCCTTCTTCATCCTCGTCCAGCCTGGCGAACAGCTCTCCGTTGGTGACGTACACTCTGGCCTCTGAGATGATAGTGCTGGTGTCAGCGATGAGCCTGTCGATGGTCCGGCCCAGCCTCTCCGCCTCGATGCGGATGTCTATCATGTGTTGCCGGTCCTTCAGGCTTCTGGATAAAAAACGACTGTCTACGGGTGAGTACAGCGATCGCGTCGGGGTGAGGCACCGGATGTTCCTCACCTCATCCGAGTCGCTCTCCCCCCCAATCGGGCCTTCGCGCTTGCGATGGGGTGGGAGGAGGCGCGGAGAGGAAGCTGAGGCTGAGGGCGTGTCGTCTTCACGCCCCCCGTCACTCTCCGCGTCGCTGTCCCGAGGGCTGCCGCGGATGCCCAGGTGTGAGGCCAGGTCGTAGCGCTGCATGTTGGACAGCAGCACCCGGTTCTCGTACTGGAGCTGCAGGACTTTGCCGCTCAGTTCGTTGATCTGCAGACGCGCTGCTTTCAGCTCCTCCTGCAGGGCCTCCACTTTAGCAGGATCAGCTCCACCTAGGATTAAAAAACGAAACAAGATGTCAAATTGGGCTTTGATGCACATTATTTTATCATAATCAATGAAAGCATAATATTTCCAGTTACTGATGGTACGTTGTAGGTATTGGAAAAGAAAATTACCTCCATGTCTTGATCCAGCCTCATGGGACCCAGCTTTGTATTTAAGTTTATTGAGCTCACTTGTTACCTGAAAGTAAAACTCGATGTTACTAAAGTCTTTGTTTTGTAAGAATTTTTAGTCAAGACATCATAGATTCTTAAAAATGGTCTCAAAAAAACAATATGTGCAAAATACATTTTCAAGGTTGTAAAAATGTTATTTACACTTTCTTTGCTAATTGCAACCTGATTACATTTTTCAATCATAAATGTTACATTGTGCAAAAACTGTATGTTGAAATTCTAATGATGAGGTACTGGGGTGACAGTGAATCCTATGTTGTTGACTTAAACTGTTAGGCATAAAAGGTCCATGGTTAGGTATTAAGATCAAGGATATTGATACATATTCATCTCACATTATCTGAATGCCTTTATACAAATAAAATATGAGGAAAAACTTTACTTTAACCTCCTCTACTTCTGTGTAATCACACCTATTACGCTGTCTCCTGTAAGATGGGGCGGCATAGAATGATGCAGGAGAACTTGTGCAGCCATCTGTAGCTCAGCGTAGTAGAATTTTACCTTTTTGTTCTCCTCTTCTACATCTGCTAAATTCCTGCGGAGAAGTTCAGCTTCATCTTCCACCAGCTGAAGCTGCTGCCTCAGCTCAGACAGGGCTTCGCCCTGCTCCCTGCTCTGCTGGCCTCCATGGCTCGAGCCGTCCACTCCTGCTGCTGCCAAACTAGGAAAACAGAGCAGAGAAGCGCGGTTAAATACGTCATTTGATTTGCAGACCTTTTATCTCATTTATGCCACAATGTAAGCCTCTTAAAATATTGAAATAATTTGATTTACTATGTAAAAAATTGTTTTCCTTAAAGTTGAAATATATTGCTTTTCTTAAAAAAAAAAAGAAACTTGAAGAAGTCACTAAAGGCTAAAAGTTAACTTCAGGTAGAATTTTTGCTGGTGACTGCTTCTCTATATTTCCACCAGTCATGCCTTATTTAAAACTAATGCATGTACAGTAATTACCTGTCCTCTCTCATGTCATCCAGCTCAGCCTTCAGGCCCCTGTTCTCCACCTCCAGCTCCACAATCTTCCTCCCCAAGATGTTGGCCTCCTCCTCCACCAGGCGTAAGCGGAGCTTCAGCTCAGATTCCCGTGTGGTGGGAGGGCCTCCAGCCTCGCCTTTGGGCAGAGGGCTGTCCACGTCGCCGTAAAAGGATCGGTACTTCTGCAGCTCCTGCTCCAGTCGATCTTTCTCTTTGTCAATCTTTGCCATTTTTTTCCTCATCAAAGTGGCTTCCTCCTTGATAAAGGCTAGCTGGCACTTCAGGTCCTCATTTTCTTCCTGTAAAAAGGGAGAGTTGTTCATTTATTCAATGCTTTCAGTCATTCTGGGGCCTAATATTGAAATTAAAAAGTGCGTTTTGTAATCCTCATAGGTCATTTATCCACTCACCTCGATTGGGGTCTGTGGTATTTTTCTCTCTGCTCTCTGGCCATCCTTGTTTCCTCTTCTTTTTAGTGAGAGCTGCACAGAAACAGCAGTTACATCATCATCATGAGCTTGCTGGTTTCTCACTGAAGGCAGTGATATCACCCCCCGCATTGTGAAGCACTGAAGCCTTGCTCATGGAAAAACGACACTGCCTGAACTCATCTACAAAACAAACTTCTCATTTCATGCCGTATATATTAAGATCTAAAGAACAACCTGGTCCTCAGGTACGTGATGGTAAATACAACCTCTGATTGAAGCCATGTTTCCTGCTTCGGATCATTGTCCTGTTGCATTACAGAATTTGAGCTAAACTTTTGTACAGGCCTATAGATGCGCTCTTGGTCGACTTGGTGACTGCAACGTTCTCATGTCCCGGGATTATAAAACAAGCCATCACCCCTCCAACACCCCACTTGAAAGTTTATATGAGGGTTATGTGTTATTTGTTATAATGCGACTTGGCAAATCTGTAACCTGAACCTGAGTTATTACCTAACAATAAGACCCAAACAAACCAAATCTGCTCTGTTTTTTTCTAATTACTATCCTTGAACATCTTAAATGAGGCCAGCAAATTCTGAGATGAAATTAGTGGCTTTAGTGTTTTTTCCTCTTTTTCTATTTTCTGAGCATTGGACATTGTGGCCTTGAGGCAAACTTGCTATGTCATTATTCGAAGTACATGATACTTGCTACACGATGGAGTCCCAATTGTTGTTCTTATCTTTCCCAGCTTGATGGGTATCAAACAGTTGTTTCTTTGCTAGTATCTTTTGGTTTTCCTCTCAGTTGTTAGCGTATCCAAAATCAGGAAACATTTGCTGTTCATCAATAAATCAAAAGTATCTGACAAACCTGAATCTGGCTACTTGCATGTGAACCTGTTTTCTCTCATCAATAATGATGGTGTAATACATCATCTCTTCTACTCAGCTCCAAATTCTCTTGAATTCCACCTACACACTTCTCTGCTCAGCATCTCTCTTGCCTTAACTCCAGTTTCAGTTTGGCTCAGCCTTAAAATTGCAATACATGACTGATAAAGAAGTTGAAGCAAACATTAGTGCACCACCTTCCAACCCTTACCTCTTTTGCTTTCTCAAGCTCGTTTTGTAGGGCCTGCTTGGTGACCTCCACCTCAATCAGCTGCTGCCTCAGCTTCTCATTCTCCTCATCTGTCCTTGTCCTCTTCTCCTCCACATTCTCCAGCTCATGGTGCAAGCGCACTGATACATCCTTTGCCACCTGGAATAGGAGGAAGACAACATGAACAAAGAAGAGGGAGGGTCTCTGTTACCATGTTCCATAATCTACACAGAAATATGAGCCCAGACTCACTTTTAGGTCCTGCTCCAGGCTTCTAAGTAACTCTCCATCCACTTGACCACTTTCTGTGAACCTAAGCCTCTTTCTCTCTGCCTTCTTTAGGCGGTACTGGAGGATCCGGCAGTTTTTGTTGGCCCTCTCCAGCTCTCTGCGCATGTCCTGCAGCTGGCAGGCATCTTCTTCATAGAAAGTATCCCGCATTTCATCCATCTCTGCCCGCATCTCCTCAATTTCATTCTACCAATAAAAATGAATCATTCAGTGTTTCGGTCAATCCAGTGTTTGTTACTGAGAAAAATGCTCCTTCTTCTATAGAAATACAAATAACTAATGTTAGTAGCATTAGCAGTGTCTGCCATGCAGCCTGCGTGTAAATACAACAGGTGCGGCTCTTGCGCACGCAGAAAACTAGACTATTGTGGAGTAGCCTGATCTAAAGTAAAGCTTTCTAATATTTTTAATTTACCTTGAGGTCCTCGTTTTCGTCCTCCAGTCTTTCCATTTGGTCCTGCACCCTCTGGTCTGACTGCGCGGCCAACCGTGGGCTGTCGGGCTCTGGGGACAGCTCTGGCTCCGATGCCGGGGGGGATGTTGACTTTGTCTGCATCTTTGTCCCTTTCTTCCCTAAGCTCTTATTCAAGTGGAACTGTATTAGTTCGGATTGCAAGCATCCCTCCTTCCAGAAACCTGGTCCGCATCCAACTGTGCTTTTGGAGCTTTTCTTCCTGCTGCTGCTGCTGCTAGTCGAGGCTGCCTCTCCTCCTCGCGGATTTTTGCTCCTCAGTTTGGGGGATTTGGATGCACAGGGCTGGTCGGAGACAACGCGGTTTGAATCTGCTCTCGAAGGCGAGGGAGAGTCCGTGACAAGGCGTGAGGAGTCTTCCGCTGCCTGCGCGGAGCCTCTGTCCGCCGCGGGCCTGCTCAGCGTCGGGCTTTCAGCACCAGCAGCCTGGACAGCAGCCGCGCCTCTGATGGCAAGAGCGCCGCCGGCCTGCCGCTCCCTCCCCGTGGAAACAGGAGAATGACCTCGGGCACCTCTCCCTCCCCCACCACCACCTCCTCCTCCTCCTTGCTTGGATGCGGGTTTCGTCGAGTTGCTGCCCTTTTGCGCAGTTTTAGACCCAGCAGCTTCTTTGAGACCGGCCGGAGACGAAGATCGCTGCTGCTTCCGGCTGCTATTGTCTGGCTGCCGAGACGAGTCGGCAGATGACGATGGGTTCATCATACTGTCAGAAGCTCAGCTCATTCACAGAGACATCCATCCCCCTGCCCATTATCCGTGAAGCCTCTGAATAATGAATTCCTCCGGCCTAAAAGATGACAGAATCTAGGCTAATTAGTTGCTTATTCTACAGGTTCCAAACTTCCCAACAGGCCTAAAAGATGAACAGAAAAAGGCAGCACCTTGCAATTCAAGACCCAAATGAGGCTAATTAGGTTAGATTGTCAGAGGAAAAACTGCCAGCAGGTGGGCAACGTGACCACCACTTGCTTTGTAGTCGGCCACTCAGTCCCTTGTTTGATATTATTTGATTTTATGGCCTTGTGTGAGATCAGCTGCAACTTGGGTAATTATACTCCACATTTGCGTCACATGCACCCAAAGGGTAAGCAGGGAGGGAGAGAGATGTAGCATCATCAACCTGAGGCACCAGCCGGCCAATTAAACAGCTGCGTGCTCAAATAACACAGAGACGGTGCTGTGTGGCCCCTGATCTGATCTCAGACCGATTCAACGTAAAGAATAAAGCCTCCTTAAAGATGAGCCGGCTCAAGATCCATATGAATAAAGCCGTTTCCTGTCAGCCATCATCTAATGTCAGCCTCACATGCTGGATGACTCAGTAAGCCTGCTCAAATGGTTGAAGGATGGGCTAAATTGCTTGAAGCAACGAATGAAATGTTTTCTAAAGCAATTGATCTCTTGGCACAGCATTGTTTCTTTTGTTGCTTTGGTTTTCCAAATGCCAAAAAACGACCGCTTGTCCATCGTTTCCCCACAGTCTTTCATGCAACACTGGTTAATTGGGCAATTGTCCTACTTAATTTGTTTTTAACAAGGGGAAAACGCAACTGTAGAGCCATCTATTTCCCAAAGTCTTCTTCATAAACAACTGTAAGCAGCAACAGTAAATCAACCCACCTTGGTTTCCTGACAGCAGCTACAGAACATTTTGTAAATCAAAGACAGTATTTTGCCCTTCATACCGGTTTTTGCTGTTAGCTTCATGTCAAACACGACTGTGAGCTCAAAGAAAAATCATTCCCATGTGGAAATAACGAGCCGATAAAGGAAATTGTTACCTTTTTTCTGGGTGTTTGTTCAGTTGCTTGAGGATAGCGGTGACGGGGAGGCAGAAGAGATGCTGACTAGAGCGCCTCCCGACCACCAGGCAACCTGTTTCAATATTCATGACATTACATCATCGCTGGGAGGACCGGGGCGGCTCAGAGATGAAGCTGAACGCAGCAGGCTGCTCTCATTGGAAGAACATTCTCAGTCCTCCCTGCTGTCTCGCTGTCTGTCCATACCTGAACCGTGATTGGACAAAGCTACTCTCTGTCCAAACTCACCTTGCATTCAGTCGTTTGAACTGACCTTGGACGTGGATTTGAGATGATGTGATGGCTTAACTTAACACAATGTTATTTTGTTGTTGTCCTCTTGGTTATTGTAATTTAATACCAGATTCTGCCAATATATGACTTAGGCTGAGACCTCTGTCGACATAATTCAACAGCTTGTATTGAGTAGAAACAGTACAACATGTAAAAAATTGATTTAATGTTGCCATACAACGTATAGGTTAACCCAAACTCTGATTCACCTTTCAAAATTCAAACTAAAGCATTGTCCCACTGCGTTTGTCCTGCTTGTGCATTTTCCTGACACACAGTCCCAATCATGTTTTTAAAAAAAACTGAAATCACATATTTACAGATTTAATCACATAATGTTTTTGTACATACTAATACTTGTTTTATAGTACTTTAATCTATTTATCTTCACATATTGCATCTTTTGTAACCTTTATGCCCAAAAGTATTCCAAATACAGAAATAAATTTAGCCATTAATACATATTACCAGATTACTGGTTAAATGGGGAGTCAAAGATCTCGGTGGAATAAAGGATAATTGGATACAAACAGATGGTTGAATGTAAAGATCCTTCTGTGGCTCATCTGGGATGCCTTGTGATTGGTGGTTTGGAAGGAGAAAGCTAAGAATAGGGTCCCATCTCAGAAAGTCTCACACAGACACACACTCTCCCTCCACCCCCTGATGATAATTAAGAATGGCCTGGTCTGACAGGATGGAGGAGGGATGAGTGTAAGATGGAGGGATGGATGATACTGAGGAAAATGAACCAAACAGTCCTTTACAGATGAACCAGTTGCAAACCAAAACGTCATACCAGATGATGCAGAGTTGCTGATCCGTGGCCACGACCCTGCACCAAATTTAACAAATTAATTCCATGCATGTGGAGAGAGACTAAAGATCCTGCCTAATAAAAACCATCTGAAACTACAAACGCCATCTATTACCCCAAACATTTGTCTGAATTTGTGTTGCAGAGGATTGGAAATAGGGAGGGAAAAAGTCCAAAGATTTGGCTTGAATAGAGACTGAGTGGACAGTCCCAGTGGTTTTTGAGGTCAGTTTATCCTGTCCAGGAAAAAGCCAGACTCACTCAGGTTTGTCAAAGAATCCTCACTTACTTTAGTCACAGTGCATCAGTCCAGACTGTCAGAGCCAGACTAATCTCATTAGTAATGTGGTGTTCTACCTTATAGCTCCCTTATGCTCCAAATGCTATTGGTTCATGCCTGCATTAAAATACACAGCAAAGAAAGTGTTTTCATCATCATCATCATTTCAAGTTGTTTGCATCAAACCTGTTCAAATAAAATGACAAGTAAGTATGCAGGCCGTGTTGGAGACTGACTTGGACTGAAAGCTAGGATTTATTCTGCTCTGAAAGTTTTATGGCATGGGTTTTAGCTTCACTAACCACAACTCTTGGCCTTGTATCCCTGTGCAATCCATTTGCTTCTGTCACTGCTGGCTTTTTAAACACTTTATCTCGATCTATTAAAAAGCAAGACTGCTCTCGATTGTAACCCCATTTTAATCACCCTAGCAAAATGTTGCAATGCCAATCAGTCAGCTCTGGGAATGCAGAATGATCCATTAGTCTGAATAGGATAACAGATGTCTGGGGTCTCGCTCTGCCTTTCACAGTGACAGGAACGCACACACACATTTGCCGCCTCCCTTCCCTCTGGCCCTGAACTATTGAATAATATGCTTGCAATAGACTGACAGATGTCTGCATCATGTGCATTGCTGTTCTGATTGCTCTGCTTCATCTAATGTCAGGCAAAAGCTAAGTTGCAGAAAATGTGTTGAATCATGATCTGAGATTATATGGTGTGTTTTACAGACAGTCCAGCAAAGTTAGAATAATTTTGTATTAGAAATACAGGTTCATAAAGTCCATACAACTGAACTCTGGGTTATCTGCATGTACTCTGTCTTCCTCCCACAGAGCATGGACATGCATGTTAGGTTAGAATAAATGAATGAATGAAATGTGCAATCCCTGTTCTGTGTTGCGTCTTTGTTCTTATCCAATAACTGTTAAAGTTCCCATCCCAGCATTGTCACAATTAACTATGTGTACACAGACGAATCTGAGGACAAGCTGTGAGGGAAGGAATGAGACAGAGAACAAACTCTACCTAAAAATAACATCAGCTTCATTCATATTGCACAGCCAGCGCTCCCTCTGATCCTCACTTCCTGTGTTGTTACCACTCTTTCCTCAGATCATTACAGTAACACCCTGTGTGGACAGACATCCCAGGCAGTATACTGTGCTTGTCTCTGCTAAGCATTATCAGGAATAATCTTTAGTATCATATTGCAGTTTCATTCAGCCCTTCCCACATAACATTTAATGCCTTAGCATGGCCGCCATAAGGGATTATGGCTACAAGGAGCACCACATGAAACCTCTCTCAGAGCTTGTTGGAAACGCCTAAAAATACAACAGAAACATTTCTCGTCCAAAACAGCTATCTTTTCTTAGAGAAAATAAAAAAGAATATGTTTCCGTTGCTATAAAATATTTGTAGTCGAAACTGTTTTTTTTTTTCTGATACAGCTTTAAATGTTACTGGCATAAGCCGGTCTCCGGTTACAACTGTGTTGCTCCAGATATCAGCTGTGCTCATGGCAGGGAGGAAAACTTTCTGTGAAAGCCACAAGGGATCATACTGGAGGAGGTAGTTCTGCACAGATACAGTCAAATATTCCAAACAACACGCAGTACTAAAGCACTTCACTTGTTTGAACACCGTTAAATGCTCATTGTATGTTTATTGTATAATTACCTTGCAGCACAAAAAACTGCAACCTTGTTTCAAATTCGAAATGCTCTTTTAAGGTTAAAAATTGTATGGCAATGTTTTTTCAATCATTACCATGATTTGAATGGAAGCATTATTTGACATCACACTATGATAGGATTACTCTAATGAGTGCTAAAACCAAAACATGAAAGACATAATCAACAGACTGTGCAGGATACCCTCAACACTATATCAGCCACTGCATCCATTTTTTTAAACATGTCTTTGCTAAAACCATACAGTTTTGAATGAATTTACAATCCTTTAGTGTTTTAGAATGATTACAAATATAATCTTATTTCCAAAAATGAAAACTCTAAAATGCAAATGAAAACTGAATGAAAGGTAAATAATTTTGACCATATGTTTAAAATGATAAATATATTTTTTATGCTTAACCCATAATATTTTTGTGATTTTGAAAGCTATATGCTTATATTTTTTTGTCAGCAGCAAGGTTCACTAAATCGCTCAAGACGAAGAGTGATTTTTTGTCAGTTATAGGGTCATAGGTTCGATCATCATACGGGCAATAAAAGCGAACAGGATTGTGCTGTAGTGTCCGGGTTGAGAAGTTTTGTCATGTGTTATGGGGTTTCGCCATGGATACGTTGGAAGTTGAGAGGAGAGACCTTGTTTTCAATCTGAGCAGAGACGAGGAGTCAGTGTCGTGAGTGGATGGGGGTAATGTTCTCATGTTTCCGCACTCTCGTCATCCCAGCTGCACAGTTTTGAATGTACTGCAACTTTCGTGTGGGTTTACTGAGGATGCTGATAAGTGGTCAAGTCTGGAGGACACAACTGTGTGGAAAGATTCTTAGGGTCAGATGGGGTAAGAGTGGGACAGAGTTTGAAAATGTCTGAGGTGGTGAAAAACCTTTTGATGTGAGCCTCAAAAGTGAGACGAAGGTAAAATGCTGTGGTCAAATCTCTATGGTGACCACTGATGAGAAGGGGATGTCTTCGCCAGAGAAAGCACTGCTAGTTATGCTAGATGCTCAAATATGTGAAGGGTGCTGACTTAAACTCCTAAAGAATCATTCTGTAAGGTTAAATGTGACATTTAGTGTAAAATCGTAAAATATGACTAAACAAAGCACAAAATGAGTACAGTCCATTTACATAAGTTTGTAACTATTGAGCAGAGAGGAAGTCGTGATTCATCCACAACTTTAAGTCCTCCAGGATGGCAGAGTGTTGAGGGTGATGATGCTGACAAAAGGTCTTTAATAGTTTTCATATGTAGTTGTGTGTTATCAGCGTAGAAGTGAAGTAAGATTCCAAAGTGACACGTTACTTGGTCAAGTAGGAGCATGTACAATGTGAATACAATGGAACCAAGCATCGATCCCAGAGGAACTCCACTGGTGTCAGTGCAAGTCTTGGACCCTGAGCCACCCATGGAGACATACTCTATTCCGTCAGAGTGGTAGGACTTTTACCAGTGTTACCAAGTTACCAATGGTACATTTTAACTTGTTGACTTTTCAGAAAGCTGTGGTGATCAGATACTGCAGACAAGCTGAGACGGATGAGGAGGGAATAATATCCTGGATCACCTGCCATTAACCGGTCATTGGTGACTCTGATCTGCTGTGGAAGGAATGGAAACAAGACTGGAATTTTTCAGACTGTCGTGCCTGAATTAATCCTGAAGATGGACAGAGGCTCTTCTAGGACCTGGATCTGGTCAATGGTAGATTGGATCGGGGCCTGATGTTTACAGGGAGTTCAAGTTTTAGGTTTTTTTGAAAAGTAGCCTGATGATAGCTGTTTTTAAAGGAAGTGGAAGGTGGCCAGTATAAAGTGATTTATAACTGTGATCAACCAGAGCTGGAGGAAATAGGTCGAGGACACAAAGGAGGGCTTCCTCCTTTGGACAATGTTCTCAATGTCCTGGTGTGACACCTCTATGCACAGCAGCAAGCAGAGTCCAAACTGTGTGCCTGCAGTTGGAGTAGGACATGGTGGGAAAACCGGAGAGGGCGGTATTGTCAAAATGATTGCAATGTACTTCTATAATTCCTGTGAGTGGGAAGTCTGGGGTTTGAAAAGATGGTTCGCGGTGGAAAAAAGCTGCCTAGAATTTCCAGGACTCTTTTCGGATAATATTCAAAGAGACGTTTATGAACAGCGTGTCCAGAAATTTTGCACTGCTTCTCAAGGGCACAATTGCATTCACTCTGCAGCTTGTTGGGGAACTCATAGGAGATATGTCAACGATGTAGGCTTTCCTGACTTTAATAAGTGCATGGAGATCCAAGATGCTGCCCTGACAAGAAAACTTGCACATAATATGGCAGTTTGTGCATCTATGAAAGGCTAATTAACTCTAAGTACTCTGTATGTATACCTTTAAAAATATAAAGGCTCTTGATGAAAGATTTTTCTATGACTCTGGTGTAACTGTGATCCAGATCAGTCACCTTTTGAAAGCTTTACATTTTATCAAACAGAAAAAAAGATATAACTTGTTATATAAACAGCTGTGAATTATTATTCAGTTACAGTAGTGGTTCCCAAACTTTTTAATGTAACAACAATATCAAGTACCCCCCGCACCCACAACCCCCTATACCTACCACTGACCATTACCATTGCTTTACCACTACCTGATCAACCTTAGGCAAGATATGCCTCGTCATATTTTTGGCCGTTGGAATATCTGCTGTCAATTAATCATCGTGGTCCCATTGGTTGGTTTACGAGGATTTGTGCATGTTTTACTAGCAGTGTGAAGACTATGGCCCTGATTTACTATAATCTCAGATTGCTGGGACAAACTTGTATGTGCATCAAATAAATTGCACCTGTTGTGTTTTGTTGATTAGCAGGTGATCCACTAAGATTGATTGTGCAAATGTTAACTCATTGGCTGCCAGCTTTAAAACTGTCTTTTGTTGATTATGAATCTCTTTTTCACCAAAGCGCCGCGATACATACTTTATCTCCGTCTTTTGCCATCGTTGGCAGTGAATGTTTGGATTTAAAAATATGTCAAAAGACGCCAATTGACGTCTATGGCAGCCAATGTATTAGGGAGGTCAAACAGCCCCATTTGAATGAGGATTTAGTGTGCACAACTGACTCAAACAGAAATCTATAGAAATATAGCAAAGATATCTTAGAAACTGAAGGACTGCAATATGCAGGATATTTAACAAAGAGTAAGTGCAATCAGAAAACAAGAAGGACACCAGGTTCCGTTAAGAAAAGATGGTAAGATATTAGATGAAGAACAAAAAAACGTAAGCCCACAATAAAACCTCAGCAAATAAATAGGTGGGCTCCATGAATACATAGGTGGGCAGCCAACAGAAGAGATACCTCTGACCAATATTGATGCAGGTGCAGAGCACTTTCTGTCACTAGCAGATTTCTGGAACTCCAGAAAATCATAGTTATGATTGAAATAACAAATTTAAATAGCTGCCCACCGCGCATTGGTAAATATTGTAATATAGACTGATACACATCTGCAATCCTGCAGCATCGGGCTGTTGTCTCTCATCCAAGCAGCAGCCATTTGTGTGCATCTGAGGTAACTCCTACCTTTTAGAAGTGCTTAATATAGGTGCAAAAATAGTCAGCACAATCATTTCCATATGATATTGTGTGTGCAAAGCTGATTTATTTGCATCTTCACCTCCCAGTATCTTGCGCACTCTGGCAGAAACACACAGATTGCATATTCATTCAAGGGAATTGCGCTAAATGCATTGCCCATATTTTGCCGTTTTAAAGGCACATTCTTCACTTTGTACACCAGGTAAGTTAATAAGCTCAAGCACTTTTCTGCATCTGTTATCAAGTTTGCATTGTTTTAAGCGGTGCAACACTTTAGTAAATAAGGGCCTTTAAGTTTTATTTATCCTTGCTGCCCCCACCCCAGCTCCCCAACCCCCATCATTACTTGGGGACCCTCCCTCAAGTTTGGGAACTACTACCTTAAAAAAGAAGTCATACAACACAGTAGTGGCCCCAGGCCAAATTGATCCATAGCATCAATATGAAAATAATACAGAAGTAAATTTGAATGATATTCTTCAGATTTAGTCATTTTTATTTCTCTAAAAATGGGATTTTGTAGCAGAACAAACTGCAAAGAAAGGATTGAAAAGTGTTGTAAGGACATGGGGAGCCATTCCAAAGAAAAGCTACGCACGAGTGTGTAACTTTCCGACATTCAAAACAACACAAACAACATCCATGCAAAATCCCTCTGCAATCGTTGGCTTCCCACTCCTTACTCTGCAGGGGGGGGGGCTGCACAAACATCTTGTATAAACAGAAGCATGTTTCACAATCTTTCACACAACAATGCATGCATATAAAACCTCCACTCACTCCTCCACCCACACACAAACACTAAAACCCTGTTTAATAGTTTATTACACTGCTGTGCGTTCCTGTGTAGACCTCAGCTGATCTAAGGAGGATTAGCTGGAGGAGGGGGAGCGCACTTAGAAAGGGAGGGGTTTTTGGAAGATGGGGTCGGCAGCTGCTGTGTAAAGTTACCATGGAAACCTTTGTCTATATTCATCAAAATGGGAGGAGATTTCGAAAGTGATTGAGGGCTGGCATCAATTACAACTGAAGAGGTTTTTCTTTTCTTTCAGAGTTCTAATTATTTCTAAGCATATTATAAGATCCTTATCTGTGTATTGGACTTATACACTTTACATTTTAACTGTATTATAATGTAAAAACTAATCAGTATAATTAAGCATATAAAGGCAATAAATGTTTTAATTAGGCTAGGTTTACATATCCAGCTTATTCGGCCCACTTTATACATAGAGGTGGTTTTACTGTATCTATGACACTACACAGTGTATATCCACCACACATATGTTGAGCAATACCAGCTTTCTGGCATCTTCAGATGTAAAATAATGACAATCCTGCTAATTAAATACAATAATATCATAAAAGTGTTAACTAGCAGCATAAGAGCAAGCATCCATTCTCAGCAAACAGATATACATAATTTCCAGGACTAGATTTAACCTAATTTACAGATAATAATGAGCAAACATGCAAACATAATTGTGCAAAGTGGGAATCGATAATGGCCCGAGACAAACCAATAACAGGGAATTAAAGTTTATTATTGAAATGTACAGCAATCATTCTGCTCTCTTCATTCTCTTCATATTATATGCCTCATAAAGTTCAGCTCTAACATGGGGACCATTGTGTAGATACTCATCAATAACTTAAGTTTATTTAAACTGATGTCGCTATGGCGCCCTCTTGTGTCGGACACCGAGTTAACCAAGTCCATATTTAAAACAGCTGTTATCCTTGCAAAAGACATGCATTGACATGTACATCATCAGGAAGTAGCCAGGTAAAGAAAATTGTACAAGCATTCAGTTTAATTCAGTAAGAAGAAAAGTCAAAGTTATGATACTAAAAAAAATGAAATAAATAAATAAAAACAGAAGCATTGTGGAGGTAAAAATGTCCAATCTATGCGCTGTATACAAAATATCACAATGTAATATGTACATCACGGAAAGAAGACAAATACACGGACAAGCACTCTCAGCT
Source organism: Craterocephalus amniculus (assembly GCA_036024015.1). Classification (NCBI taxonomy): domain Eukaryota; kingdom Metazoa; phylum Chordata; class Actinopteri; order Atheriniformes; family Atherinidae; genus Craterocephalus; species Craterocephalus amniculus. Next base: position 19,356 of record JAVQJG010035575.1, read on the forward strand.
TAATGATATTTACACAACAATAAATAATCAATAAATAACATCAAAATGCCTTGGCTGATGGCTGAAGTGAATGACGTGAAGCAGGATTTGCTGATATAGAGCTGCTTTAAACAGGCAGAGCAAAGTATTCTTCAAAGGTGTAGAGCGGAGTCTCTCCAGAGGCTCTTAAATAACTACCAGTACTTTTTCCAGTTCAAATCTCTGGGCTGGTAAATTCACATTCAAGCCAGCGGACACGAATTGAGGCCGAACGCTTCGCTGCAGAAAGACGTTGGCTTGAATATTTAAAGATGTTTTTAACAGCATTAAAGGTAGTTCACATCATTAAAATGGCCTGAAAGCTGGCTCTGCATTCTCTATAAATACAAAGGTAAACCCAGAACACAACAGCAGCCTTGTTTTCCCCAGCTTTGACGACAAACGACAATTTCAGAAAGGATATGATATAAAAAGACAAGGAAACATCTGCAGGACAAAACTTCACGCGCCTATCTGTGGAGGGGGAACAGAATATCATCAGATCGTTTGTTTCTCTGGATAATATTCATTACATCTCTTCACATGACATTTATGGATATACAAAAAGGGTTTAACGTTTTATTGAAATTAAAAAAAAATCTGAATTTCACTTCTGCATGAGGTGATACTGAGGATTATTCCGTCTTTAATAACAAGGGAGCAACATCTTCGCTAATTTAGAGGGTTGGAAATGCAGGTTAATTGTTTCTATTTACATTTTACCTCTTACTTTAATTTTGTCTTTTTAGAGAATAACAAAAGCTCAGAAGTGAGACTTCAAACCCCAAAACAAATAAATAAGCGAGTTTGAGCATAAACAAATGGGTAATTAGAGGTGAGAGTAGAAAGAAAATATTAATTCTGAGTTCCTCTCATCAGAAAGCCTGAAAAAGAAGAGGACCAAAATGAAATGACAGAGAACATCATCATCATCATCATCATCACTTCTCTGTCTGTACAGGAGATGAACAACAGATAATACCTTCAACCAGAAACCATCGGCTCTGTGTTGTGGTGCATATTCCTGTCTCATTAAAGCAGTGTTTTCTAACTGTGTGGAAGCTTTTTTTAACACAGCTCAGGGGCATTTAATGAAGATTTCCTAGCATTTCAAATGTACCTGAAAGGCCTTGTTTTTCTTTCAGGCTCACTGTTTTGTTGAATTTCCCTTTATGAACCAGATCTACTGCACATGGCACCACATTAAAGAGAAGGAATATTAGCATCTATGCCACACCCTTTGATTATTATTATGTAATTTTTGATAATGGCCATCATAGTCATGACCTTTAATACCACTTACCAACAGAACAATCCTCCCTAACCAAAGACAAGGCTCATATTTTATCTACAGCAACTCAGATGATGGCTTTTAAGAAAGAAATTTCACCTGAACACATCCATCTACCCAAGTCTTCCTCAAATCAAGTCTTTTCATGTTCCAGCAATAGCAACCTAGAAGCCAAAGTAAGGCCCTACCTCCCCTGTCTTCCCCCTCTTTTCTCTAATCTCTTTTAGCACGTCCTTTCCTCTTTCTCCTCCCAGAGTTCTCCTGGGGCTTCTCCTCTTTGCTTCCCATCAGCGCCGCTCCGCTGCCGGCTTTGCTGAGCCCGTTCAGGGCACCATTGGAGAAAGCCTTGCCTGCTTTGGAGTAGGAAGAGGTGTCGCGCCGTGCGGGCTGCTGGCGGCGGTAGGTTTGGTAGTAGAAGTTGCCGAACAGGATGATGAAGGTGATGGCGTAGCAGATGAGGGAGTAGTGCATCCAGTGAGGGAAGTCACAGTTGACGTACAGCGACAAGGCTGTGTGGCCAATGGTGACGTGGAACTGAATCTGAGACAGAAAAGAGAACAATGAAGTCACCCTTTATGGACTGTTTCATTTTAATCAAAGTTTAAAAATGGGTTGGTCAAATATTTTGTGGCCCTGATTTCTTACCATCTGGATGATGGTCAGGTACTTCTTCCACCAAAGGTACTTTTGGATCTTGGGTCCACAGGAGGCCAATCCATAGTACAGGTACATCAAGACGTGAATCAGAGCGTTCATGTGTGCCCCGAAGAATGCTGTAAGCAGAAGGGGGGGGGGGAGCAAAGACATTCATCATGCTAGCAGTAGCAGGAGAAAGCGTTTTAAAGGATAAAGTAGACTGCTTCCCTGCATTTTTATGCTACTAAATGGTTTCAGCTTAAACTATTAAAGTAAATAAATACAATATAAATACAGAGGAACAAATCTGCTGATTAGGTCCAATAGTTTGTTTTCAGTCAGACTGAGAATTCTGACCCAGGCTATTGATATTTATAGAAAAATGCTTTCACAGCTTTTTATCATCATGGACACCACAAGGCTTTCCTGTACACATGGGTGTGACATCTGTGTTTGCAGGTTTAATTCCATGAATTTTTATTAAGACTCATTACAATTACTGAAATATGGGCTTTACAAAATGACAGCGGAAAACATAAAGGAATTATTTTCCCAAATAAATTGTTAATAATTTTGGCAATGGTGAAATGTTCATCACAGAAAAGTCATGCAAATGAGTCGTTTTCTGCTGTACGGTGTTTCTCGATCAAACATTACCCGATTAATTATGGGACAAAAAAACAACACTTCCTAGATGCTTCCCCATTAAAGATTTAACTCACAGAATTACAGCCTCAGCCACAGTTTGTGCTTAGTCCCAATTAAAAATAATTAAAGCAGCTTGACATGTTAAAATATACAGTAATAAATGCTGACAGTTAAAGGCACAGTAGCATTACTGACATCCAGAGACACCATAGTAAAAACAGCAGCACAGATATGGCAGCTGCCATGTATGTGGGCCCAACACATATAAATAGCTCATTTGAAGAGAAAATTAAAATAACAGTTATTCTAGTTAAGTGATTGAACACCAATGCAAACACAGCTTGTAATGTAACATTGAATTTTTCTGTCCTTGAACTTTGATCTTGTTACAAACTGCACCTTTAAGTTTTTTTCTGTCATTATTAATACCTGTGGACAGCTGTAAACAGATGTTCAATACTATACTAACCCCTGGCATTGCTTTAAAACCTAAAAATTTGTCAGTGTGAATATGTATTTAGTGTCTACAGCACATTTCTTATGCAAATTGTTCCTTATACTTTGGGTCGTTTAATGTTTAAGGTTCATAATATGCAAGTTAATGTCTTCCTCCATTTTTAAGCTGGTACATACCTCATCAGCGCATGCTGACACCTCTATTTATGTTTTTTTTTTTTACTCTCTCTCATTTCTAAGAGCCACAGACTGCCTATAAAAGATGGACATTGTCAGTTGAAATGCAATTCTGCTTGTGGCTACTAGGTGATGGCTTGAAAACACCTTGACTCCAGCATAATTTCATTGACACCAGTCATTCAGTTTGGTTTTTGGACACTGTAGTTTTAAAATGATGATATTGAGTCATGCATTGGCTATATTTCCATAGAAATACTCCTATGAGAATATTAAAGAGGTTTGAAACTAAATTTGCATATGGGCAGACTTTAAATTGCATTCTTATCAATTGTTTTCATGAGAAGTTAAAGAAGCATACTGTGATGGTTTATGTATCAAAGGCCATTTGCCAGTTTGTATTGTTTGAAAATGCAAAGACACGAATTATTTCTTATTCTTGTCCCATATGAAAAGATATTGTTGGTGCATTACAGTTAGTTAGCTGGGGGATAAATAGCACAATCGTTTTGAGTTAAAGCGTAAACCATGACGTTGAGGTGTACTGTGGCGTGAACTACTCACACTGTCCTCCTGCAACCCACTTGATGCCAATCCACCAGAGTGTGAACATCGTGCAGTGGTGGTAGACGTGCAGGAAGGTAACCTGGTTGAACTTTTTCCTCAGGATGAAAAACACCGTGTCCAGATACTCAATGCCCTTAGAGACGAAGTACCACCACAGGGCACCGGCCACCTGTCCACAAACACATGTGAATAATAAAAGGAAAATAAGTAAATATTCATATGTTGCATTCATCAGACAGATACACATTTCTTTTTTATCCTGCTCTTTAACATCTGAAGCTCAGAGTCACCTGACACTGAGGTGCGCTTGGTTTTTGTGTCATCAGGTAACTACGTCATGGAGCAACAGAGAGGAAGGTGAAACCGAGCACCAATCCCTCTTTCCGCTTACTGATAAGTGGCCCACAATCCAAGTAAATGGAAGCTGATTGTGTTTCTACTGTAAAGCAAGACAGTGAGGCTTCCATGAAAAGCTGGCTTGGGATTTTCCCCAAAAGAAGTGATTAAAGTAGAGGCGATTGGAGGCCGAAAGCCGCGACTTCTCTGTAAATACCAGTAAATGCAAGTTGGAAAACTTAAGGCATAGAATCTAGTACTATAAATGCTTTCTGTAAGGGATGTGTGTTCATGTTTGACATCTTCAAACTGTCCCACCTCCAAAAACTCACCCTGACTTCGTTGGGGTCATCTGAATAGTCCACAGGTTGACAAATGTAACTGTATCCTGCCGCCCGCGCCGCCATAAACAGCTAAAAAAAACAAACAAGAGAGTTACTGTACAGTAAAGAGAAGTAAAGAGAAGAAGAGCGGTGCAGTGCGAAGCAAAATGACTGCAGGGACGTACCTCTTTAAAGATGAAGAAGTTAAGAAAGACCATGCTGAAGTTGTAGACAATGAGCGTCTTGCGGAGCTGGAATGGCTCTCTGTTTTTCATGTATTTGGGCCCCAGCCAGAGGAAGAGCAGGTAGGAGGTGCTGATGGCCAATGTGGGCAGGGGGTTGTCCATCAGAGCCCATTTCTCCACTCGCTTGTCTACGGGACAGAAGTTCTCACACCGTTACATAAATATGCACACCCACACTGTGGGAGCAGCGTGTTTTTAAGGGGAGTTGCTGAGTAAGTGATGTCGTCCCGTGTTGTTTGTTAGTGGCTGTGAAATGGATCTAACCGGATAAAATCTGCAGTTTTCATTCCTCTGATTTTCAAAAACATTAAGGAGGGATTTAATGTCTGTAGGTAACTAATATAAAGCAAAAATTTCAATACACAACTTTGCAAGTTGTACTGCCAGGAAATAGGTTTAGTGATTTATAGAAATGTGTTCAAACACAAAAGCAGAAAATGAAACAAAAAAAGTGCAAGCTTGAAAGTTAAAATGAAGTGAAACCACTGTTACTTTATTAGCATTGTCTGAACCATCTTGGAAAAGCTCATTACAATTTAGTTAATTAGTTTTCAGGATAGTTCTTCGGGATTTTTGAAGGACATTTCAGGGCTCTTCTTTGGATGTTTTCAGTATTTTGTTCTGTTCTCTGTTAAATGATGCCACACTGCTTCAGTAATTTGGAGCTCTGGGGGAAGATTCATCGCTCTGTTAGACCTGTTGCCACTGATTTTCCGTCCAGTCCAGTTCTACCGTCAATTTGCATATTTCAGCTTTTTCTTCCTTTCTCGCTTCTTTAGGAACGGCGCACTAACTACCACCTTTCCATGGGGAACCTTCCTGATGAAGCCTCATGGTGCAACCCTCATGTCTTGTGTCAGTCTTGTTTTTTTCTTTCTTCACTTCCAGAAACTGCTAAACTGTTTATTGTTCATTAGGCCTGGAACATGTTCATATGTAGTCTATTTGGTCAATCACGTCATATGAAATATTTAAATTTAAATTCAAATAAATCTTAAATTTAAGAAAAATGACCCACCCAGCATGTGTCATATCTACTTGCTACAAAACTAATGTGTGTCTTTGCAACAGGACCCTTAAATACGTTGTGTGTTAGTCACATAATCTGTAATATGAAGACGCTACAATCATCCATCTCTGACTGAGGTGTCCTTTTAATTCTTTAATTATTCATGCGTTTAGTGAGGAGTTGATTAACAAAGAGTAATTACTTTCATCTGAACAGGCATGTCTAAGACAGAATGTGGGTAAAAAGGCAGCACACAACACATCCAAAGAAAAACTTGGAAAGACTTTCAGAAAATCCAGAGAAACTTTGTTCATGTTCACTTTAAAAGTTTGCAAAAAAAAGTCTGGCTCCTTGGTTACAGAATAAAAAGAAATGTGGAGCAGTTTCAAACTTTTGCACATCGCTGCATGTCCAGGGAGATGTTTTTCAGCTACGCTCTGCAACTGTGACTCACTCCTCAATAATTCTTACAGAACGGAAGTGGGCCTAACTCAGTCTGTACTGACTCAACGGGAAAACACACCTGCATATATTAAAACTGCTACACTCATAGAGCAGACATTTTCATTTTAGACTGTCTGCATTATCCAACAATCGGGCACAACAGATGATTAATAATAGGCCTTACCTGCAATAGTAAGGGTCCATTTGTAGAACTCTATGGTGTCGTTAATTAAATGCGTGACAATCTCCATGGCGGTGGCTGACAACCTGAAAATAAACATAAATGTCAGAAAGTGAAGGCTTAGAAATCTTTATTTAAGGATCTGAAGCTACAAACTTCCACTCGGTCACATTTCAGGTGTTTCATTGTCATTTCCTGCTTGTACTAGTTTTGTAGTAATAAATCTTTAATAAACAGGCTCCAGCAGCCAAAGTAAAACACCCGGGCTTATAACACCCTACAGGAGTGTGTTGTCCCATGAGGTCTTGGTAGATGAGCTACAGACTTCATTGCGCACAAAGGCTGGGAACACCGGCCGGCAGAGCGCATGTGTCAGCAGATTTTTGGCTTGAACGCGACCAACAGCCAACCGGTGGCTCTTTGCAATGAGAGGAGGGATTGCCTCGCGCTCCACTTATAGATGATGAAATGGGTCATCCCCTATAGAGGGCCGGATTGAAACAGACTGATAAGCCGCGGAGCGCACATTCAGTAGCACGGTGTGATTTAATGATCCTAAAAAGACACCGCCACCCCCACCCTCCCTCCTTCCTCTCTCCGTGCAGCCCGGAGCGGATCAAGCGCTGCTGCAGCATCTGCCATCCTCCACGCGCTCTGTCTTCAAACTGGGAATCAGATGAATGGACTTTATATGAGGGAAGAATTGCTTGCACTGTAAATGATCACAACAGCTCTGGTCTATGCACACTATTGGTAATATAAGCGTTAGAGGGAAATCGGAAGCACACCTTCAGCGGAATACAATTCGGCCTTATTGATATCTAGGCCTATTATCAATTAAAGGTTTTAAAATGTACTTATATGTTTATATAGCTGTAAACACAACTATTTTTATGCAAGATAGATGTCAGATTATCTCGAACAGCTCTCTGGCTGCATCCCAGGCCATGCTAACTATCGATATTGGTTTCGCCTCTGTGCTCCGCGCGGATGAGGATGCTTTTTCCTTACCGTGTCGGTGCTTTAAAATGTGATATTCAGTGCAAGGTCACGCAGCGAGCTTCACTCCGGCTTCTCATGGGCTGATGGCCTTTTTAAATCAGCCGATTAACTGGTCGGTATCCAGGGTGATGCAAACGGACCGTTGAATTAACAACGACGGTATGAATTTGTCGTTAAGGGACCATACTAGCCTCTACCGCAAGTCTGCTTCAGCGACTGGCACCTCAGAGCCACGGGCACCAAGACAAACGCAGTACAACGACCACTTCCGGTCAGACCTTCAAAACAAAAGACGGAAAACATTTTAGGCACAAAGTAAAAGAAGGGATAGTTTATTTTTCTATTATTTACTCTTAAATCACACAAAATGAACTGATTTCTTCAGTTAATTGTCTGTAAACTAGAAGTAAATTTGAATTATAGCTATTACCAATTTTACTGTGTAGAAACTTAAAGCAAAGAGTAAGAACTTTGTATGTGGTTTTGACTTCATTACAGTGTATTCTGACAATATACCTTTGAAAAGAAATACGATTTCTCTTTAGAAAAAAAATGCTTTAATGGTCTAAGTAGCAGAGCCCAGTTTGAAGTGTTCCCATAAAATCTTGCTAAATCTTTTCTGTCAGTGAGTCATTCTCTGGAAATGTGTCAATTTCAACTTGGGGTTTTTTCAATTTTTCACTAAAATGCATCATTTCTTCATACATCTCAAATCATTAAGTGTGTATTCAACTATCAGAAAAAAACATTTTCCCATCTCAGGCATTAGTTTTTTTTAAATTATTGATCATTATTTCAAGATACGGTCACTGCAATTCTTCAACCCCGTTATGTACACTATGGAAGCTTTCTGAATATTATTAATTAATATATTTTAAAAAATTTCACTATGTTCACATTTAACAGATGTCCCTCATACTAATTCAATCATTTTGAATGAAAAATTAACACAAATTCCCACATTTTGGCTCTTGATAATCCTGAAATGTAACAAAA
>JAVQJG010035581.1:0-14496 GCA_036024015.1 Craterocephalus amniculus
TTTTAGCAGTACTGTAATGTTTGCTAAGTTCATGTTTGGTGGTATTTTTTGTTTTTCCTTTATTTCCAACAACATATTATAGAATGTAGGAGCTAACATTGTCCAGAATTCCTTGTAAAATTCTGCTGGGTAACCATCTGAACCCGGGGCTTTATTGTTCGGCATATGTTGCAGAGCTTTGTGAAGTTCGTCTACTGTAATTTGGGCATCTAAATTCATTTTATTCTCATGTTTTAATTCTGGCAGCATGATGTTAAGAAATTGATCGATGTGTTCATCAGTTGGATTAATCTGTAATTCATATAACATTTTATAAAAAGTTTCTAAAAGAGTTATTTATTTTGTCTAGGTCATGATTGATGTTTCCATCTGGATCTTTAACAGAGGAGATTGTTGTTTTCTCTTTGTTTGTTTTTAGTTGATTTGCTAAAAGCTTTCCAGATTTATTACTATGTTCAAAGTTCTCCAAGCGAAGTCTTTGCACTAAAAACTGTGTTTTTTTATCTATAATTTCATTCATCTCCAGTTTAGATTTCCTTATATTGTTCATCGTGGGCTCCTCGGGGGAAATGCGGTAAGCCTCCTCCAGTGATTTAATCCTGAGTTCTAATTCTGAAACTCTTGCTGTTTCCTTCTTCTTTTTATGTGAGGAGAAGGAGATTATTTTCCCTCGCATTACAGCCTTTCCTGCCTCCCAGAGAACACACGCTGAAGTTTCAGGCATATCGTTGTTTTGTATATAAATTGACCATTCTTTTTTAAAATAATCAATAAACTCAGACTCTGTTTTTCAACTTGAGATAATGTCTGCATGACTCTGTAACGGATATGTCATGCATAAACAATGCAGCCTTTTAGGTTAAATTCCCTGATTATCATTGCATGCATGTTGTTTCTGTGCTGTCATTTATACAGTCACCATAGTTTAGGTTAGTTTTCTTTTACTGAGGACTTTCGCAGCCTCTCATACCTCCAGGAACAGATGGCGAGTGCTTTGAAAACAAGATGGCTGTTTAGATGACAGTTTAAGCTCTAGAAAACTCAAAGCTGGGTTACGTGGTGACATATGCTGGCCTAAAAAAGATTTAATTGAGATTGTTTTCTGATATCTGAAGTTATCTGGTTCCTTCGATGAGCATCTTTATGATCAATTAACTCTAAAGTCTTTCATTTCCTTGCTTGTGGATGATTTAAAGCAGCTGAGATTAAGATCCTTTGTAGCAAATTCTGTATTTGTGTTGCAGGTAAGCATTTTGCTGTTAGTACACATTTGGTGTAAACAAGCTGTAGCTGGCTGTTTCTCTCCTGTGACCCAGAGAGAAGCCAGGATATGTTGTCTTTATTAAAAAGATAGCTTGGACATTCTGGTGAATGAAACAGCTCAAATTGTGTGTTGCTGTCAGCTTCTTGCTTTGCAACCACAAATTTAACAAGTAAATAAGATTGAGGTCCAGCTTAGGAGCTATATTTTACAAAATAGTGCAATGTATCAGAAGCTGATACATTCTTAGTACAGCGCTGCCTCTGGAACACGTCCTTTTAAAAGGTCTGATTTTTTTGAGTCGTGCCGTGTAAATGCAGTCTAAGTCTAGAAGAACGTTGCTTCCCCAAATGAACCGAAACCCAAACCGTGCTGAGTTTAGCGGACTATCCTGGTGTGAACGCACACTTACATGAAACTAATGAGGCAGATGTAATGTCACATGCATACTAGCAATCAGGCTCAATCCTATTGGGCATCCTTTGGCCTGGCCACCTAATTTTACAGATGGAAATCACGTTGCTTTTTGGAGATCGAGGGAGTAATGGTCATCTTTCATTAGTCTGGGATTTTAAGGGGCATTTGGATCACGAGGTAACCACTATTCTGACTCTGGTGTGGGCAGCGGACCACATATCCATCCTTATTATTTTAAATACTTCTAAATATCATTCCTTTATTTACAGGCAGTGTTTTCTGATGATCTGATCAGAAAGCCTGTCATCAAATTCTAAAGTGTATCGTTGGCTGAAAAGACAAGATTTTACCCTGTTATCCATGAATTAAACCTTCTATTTCCTGTTAAATCTGTCATGTTACAGCTAATATCAAGTTTAAGCTTCAAAAGTTTTCTCTTAACGGTAGAGAAAACTACTTTTTAATTGTTTTCTATACTAATCACCTTTTGATATGGGTCAAATCTGGAATTATGCAAGCTATCAAAATTGAAAATAAATTTGATCTTCACTTGATAAAAGGGGGCTGCATACAACCATCAGTTATTGACTACCTCTGCTCATTCCTTGATCCCCAAAAGACGTCTTTGTTCCTGCTAAACAAAGAGGTGAATGGAGAGATGGGGCAAACTGTTTTAACCCGAAGCATCATAGCTGCCCAAGTCGTATACTTCAGGTATAATGATATTCTTATTGTGATCAAATAAAATGCTCCCCTTTGCATTAAAACACCTGTAGATGATGAAACCTTTTCAAATGCAAATCTTTTTTGTCAGTTTTACTCATTTTATGCGCAGAATGAATAAAATCCATTTTTTCTTCCCCGATTAACAGTCATCAATTGGGAGATGACACACTCACAGAGGGCGCGCAATCATTTATATTGTCGTCAAGTGGGGAACTGCTTGTTTTCCTCCTCTTCCTCTCTGAGCTTCATACATGCAACCACCTGTCAGACATTTTGAACAGATACGAGTATAAAGCACCGGGGAGAAAAGCCGATGAAAAAGAGGGGAAAAAATGTAATTAATATTACCCCCCCCCCTTTCAATTTAATGATCCTGCCCTGGAACAATGAGCTACGAGAGTGCTTTGCATATAAATTTTAGGCAGTTATCACAAATAATGGGGATGACGCGCAACCCTGAAAGAGTGCGTGTCAGTCTGATTTGGCATTGTGGAGATCGCTGGTGTGAAACGGGTTCGATAAAACCCCGGTGGAAGAGTTGATTGGATCTTCTGGAACGCTGGTGATGGTTTGGCATCGTTCTTGCTCTGTGTTTCTGAAGAAGCCTTGAAATCCATTAAACTGTAACAGTATTGCCTTTCAGGCGGCTCTGCTCCCACCAGACGACTGCAGGACTCTTTATTGACACATGAAGCCATCAGCTCTGGGCTGGTCAGTCAGAGAGGCACATTTGGGGGACAAAAGTCTCCTTTCACACTTGGACAGCCACAGGCTGTGAAAAGTCTAAATTCAATTACGGAGATAGCATCTTCTCCCACATACAGACACAAAATCAAACCCAAACACTCTGAAATACTGGACGCAAACACATGCACATGCAGCTGCCAGCGCAAACATGAATACTTGCAGACACACACACACATACATACAGATGAAAGGCTATAAAACGGCTTCCTCTCCCTTTTTAAAAAGAAAAAAATCAATTTTCAACTTGGAACTTGTGGAGGAGGGGCTCTAATCGGCAGCCAGATAAGGGCTTGTTTGTTCCTGATAAGAAAAGCGACCACAACACATGTCCCATAAAGTCAGATTTGCCAGATTTGCCTTTGGGGTTGTTCAGGGAGAGGTTGGGGCCCAGAGTTGGAGGAAGGGTGAAAGCAAGAATCAGTGCTGAAGAACTGATCAAACCCTGGAATTAAATGTGCTTCTGTTTCCTTTTTAAAAATTATGATAAAAAAAAACAGCTGAAAAATGTTCAGGTAAATGAGAACACAAAAGTTCTCCACTCACATCGATGATGGTCCACTGCTCCACCACGATGGCGTCGTACGTCGCCATGGCAACGTTAGGTTCGCCCTCGTTCGCCTCCTGGAAGATGAAGACACTTTCCACCGTTTTAGGCAGCAAATCTGCAAGAGGAAGAAAAAATCCCATGAAAAGGGTATTTACTGGACAAAGGGTTATCAGTTTGGTCTCTCATGCTCCATCTTCGCCTTCAGGCCACAGGAAATGGACTCATACACTCAGCCACAATCACGCACAACCTTTTTATTACACAGGCGCGGTTTGGGCCATTTGTTTGAGTGACATGCTCTTATGCATTGTGCAAGGAGACGGCATAAAAAAAGGAGCAGGTATCCCCCTTCTGGGATGTTAAACCACTCATCTTATGTCTTCTTTGCACTCTTAGATGTCCAAATCCGTGTGTTTTTATAATGGTGGACAGTTAAACAAGCTAATTACTAGAAAGGATCACGGCGAGTGCAACAGCTGACAGGATTTAAAGAAGATGGAGATTTAAGTGAAGGCAACATGTAACAACTGATTTAATGAAGTCAGTCTGTTGGGGATAGAGCATAAATCCTTCTGCTAAGCCTGCATTATTCACCTTAAAAGGACTCAAACGAAGTGAGCTGCATAGAGCCGCTGGCGTTGATGCTTTGGGCCGCCGCTATGATTGTGTGCTGCTGACCAATTGAATTTCTTAAGCCTCTCTTCTGTTGCAGACTAACAATCGCGGAATTGGCATCCGAGACAAACACCGCTCCGGCCCCTCGCAAGCCCTCCACCCAGTCTCTTGTTATTCATTTGATGCACGTGCACGCTGCATGCAGGTGCGTGCGTGCACACACACACGATGCAGGCCTCCCCGTCCAGTCTTTCCAGCTGGCCTGAGTGCTTTCTCATTTACTCCCACCATTTACACACTAATACAGTTTGCTGGGACTCAGGCAGCAACACAAGACACAACACATTTCATTACTAGGCCTTAATAATAGAGGGAAGAGAGGAGGCGGTAAACCCTGTGGAAAAAAAGGGAGAAAGACGGAGGGAGAGGCAGAGTGGAGGATGACAGGGTCTTTTATTTCCCCCTCCCTGAAAACCCATTTAGGACCCATGCACGCTCAATTGAAGACATCTCTCAGACATGCACCGGCTCCCTCGAATAAAGACATTGCTGTTGTTCGCTCCATCCTGCCCCCTTTGCCATTTCTCCATCCCCCTCCTTCCTTATTCCTGTTTTCTCCACCTCATCTGTCAGCTCTTCCTGTTTAGTGTCCGGGAAATAAACCTCTGAATGTGCCAGGTGCTGCAGCCCCGTGTCAGATCCCTGCCAGCACCACAGGGATCACTCAGGTGAGCTCAGCACACGCTCTCTGTCTTGTTCCTCGACATGGATCGGCCTGTCTCTGGTGATAATGCAGACAGACTCTCAGCAGAGGAGAGCCAGAGTGAGAACCGTGAAGTGGAAGAGAGGGAGCCGGTTGCTCTGGGCTTCGAGTCTGTCAGGGGAATGCGCTGGTTACGTGCACGAATAAACATTATCTCGCGCCTATTGACTGTGAGCTGAGCTGTGCAGCCATGAGGCCGACTGAGAATAAGTTGTTTACACTTGCAAAAACCACCGTTCACCCTCGGTAAAATTGTTCTCCATCCCTCGTGACTCACACTCAAGGTCGCAGGGCGAAGCATGCAAATGCAGACGCACTGAAAACAGGGAGCGACACCTCTGGGACTGGAAGGCGCCGAGGCGAGTGATGGGGAGAATCGGTGAGCTGGAGTGGCAGGGTAACAGCAAGTGACAAGCAGCAGCTGAAATCCGTACCAGAGCAACACAGGAAGATTAAACAAGCATCCAGAGTGTGTAACACTGACACACACACCAAGCTGGATTCATGCGCAGGCAATCATACGTATATGCAGATAAAGTCTGTATGGAAGCTGTTTCTTTGAAATATTCACTGATGTGTCAGAAAGTCTGCTGGTTTCAGGTGATTCTGTTCGGTAAATGCTGCATTCTGGAATTGTTCAGTTGAAGTCTGGCGCATCTTGTTATTCAGAGACATGAGGTTCGATTTATTGGTGAGCTGCGGAGAGCTCGGTCCCCTGAAACACTCATGAGACACAAAGGGGGGGCTTAGTGCACACTTTGCATGTGGAAATGCTCTTTCTTTCACCAGTAAACATGGGTGTAAGTTCTACTGTTGTTTTTTTATATTTGATATCACCGACGTTTTAAGTGATCATCGACTCCCATCTTCTGAGATTTTGTTCGACCACGTCTCCTTTTCAAAGATGCTCCTCATCTCTCCAGTTTCAGATAATGACACATTCAAATTACATCAGAGCAAAGAGATGCTTGCCCCTAAAAAAAATCACCTCAGACTCTAGGGGGAACTCCAAAAGAGCCAACTTCTATTTTAGTCCCAGAGAATTTGCTGATGTTTCCTAAAGAGGCACTATTGAACTTTTACTTCCCCCTATCATTGGCTATTTTGGCATCCATCTGGCATCCTACCTGTACTCTGAGTCTCTCCAGCTGGTAAAAAAAAGTTGTATCTCAGATTATATCTTGTTCAGTCTGTCTCTAATGTTTTCTCTCTCTTCTCTCTCTTCTCTAAAATCCTAAAAATTATTGAATGTTTGGTATTTCTGAACAGAACAAAAGTTGTTTTAAATGATTTGTGAAAAAAAAGCAAAAATTTATTTTATAGCACATCTGGACTAGAAGGTCAGCAGAGGACTAAATTTGAGGAGGGCATATATACACACACATATACACACAAACACACATTCATATATATATATAAAATAATGTGGTGTGACTAGAGGGGTGTGGCATAGGCTGCACCGCTTCAGGTTGTAATCTGGCGGTAGAAGTCGTATATGATCGATGGAAAACATAGAGGGTTACAGAATGGTGGTAGGAGAAATTTGAAGAATTGCAATTAGAATCCAACTATTGTTTCTCTGCGCTGTGATGTAGGTCTGCAGACATTAAACTAAACTATAGATGTTCAATAAATACTCTACAGAAAGTTTCTTGATCTAATCCAAATTTATCTCGTTAATCTATCCTGGAAGATATCAGTCAGTTGGAGGTTATGGTCTGCGTGGTCAGACTGGGACTGGTGAGTGAGTCACATCTTTGTTTGCTAGGAATGACTCATGAGATTCTTTCCGCTGCCAGTACTACACGAGCTGAGACAATAGCTACCTCATGTCAGAGCAAAAACCGTTTTGCACAAAAATGAAAGTTCTTGTCATTCAGAACTTCTAAATGCAGTTTGAAAATGGCAACTAAACACAGAGTGGGATAACAGCAGTACACATAAAATATTGCCATCCCCTTGAGACTTGACAACAGCAACATAACAATAAAGCCTTATGAACAAGGACTAGTTAAAAAATCTTTCACTTTTCGGCCTCTTTAGCAAAACATTGTTTGCTTTGATGAACCATAACCAGGACAAAGTCTTATAAAATCCAGAAAGACGGAGTTTATTACACGGAAAAGGGGTCAAGTAAAAATAAGCAGTCCGTCATACAACCTTACAGACAGGAAGCAGACACAAAGAGGGATTCATAAACAGAGCGGGTATTTAAAAAAGTCCAGGAGTGGACCGTGCATGCAAGGATGAGTCAAAAGTCAAAATCAGGAATAATAATAATAAAGGTCATTCGCTCATTAGGAAAACACAAAGATAAACTGATGGCTAGCTGAATCTGACAGAGGAGGGCAGAATCCAGGGAGAGTAAATAAAAAGTGAATAATGAATGATTATAATCAGGTGCGGATGACAGGAACCGAGAAGAGAAGCGAGCAACTGAAAACAAAAACAGATGAGCAAATGCAAGTAGCAAAAAGATCAGAAATGAGCAAGGTCAAAAAATGTATTCATAAAAAAAGACAGACAGCAACAAAAAGTGCTTTAAAAAGTGAATAGAAAGAGCTAGAAAAAAAAACAGCGAAGCAAAATTAGATTTTTCTCTTTTGTTTATTTAAAATGTCAAAGCAATTCAAGTGCAGACTTGATGAGTTAGAATGAATGCAAAAAATTTTATTTTGTGTAACTTATAAGGACTGGCGCTATGACTGGTAAGAGAAAAGCCAAAGCTGCTTGCTTAGGCACGAAGCTGACAATCTGCATTAAGATTAATGGAAATGGATAAAATGAACTTCAATAATGCTGGTGTATATTAAAAATGTACCTTTTATTGACAAATTTGCATTATTTCTTTTTTGTAAAAATGCCTCTTTGAAACATATCTCATACAGTAGAAAAACCTGTTTATGTCCCTTTTTAAAACAAGTCACATTTGCAAGTAAAATGCATTTGTGGGATGAGCAGCAGAGTTGAGGCTGTTGTTGCAGCCATGAAAAATTTGTCAGATCTTTTCTGCCAAGCCAAACAGCTGATTTTGCTTTAGAAATAGCCATTTGACTAATTTTGGTATATTTACTGTAACGTTAATTAATGTAAAGTGTCCTTGACAAATGAACATAAATAACATTTATTTAAAAAAAAAAACCAAAACAGCTGATTTTGCTGTATTTTGGTGTTATTTATTGGATTGGATGTTTTAAGATTAATAGAGATGATACGTTTAAAGATGTATTTGATTATTAAAATAGATCCCAGTAGCAAGTGTTAGTACCATCTACAACCACAATAATCATGATCATTCTATCAAAAATTTCTATCTGTTTATTTAAACTAAATACACATTTTTACCATATATAAATACTTGGAGCATTGTTACCATAAAATAAAGCTAATAGCTAATATTGCTTGTGGGTTTTTTTTATCCTTCCTGCATGCTCTTTTTATTACATTTCTTATTGTTGGTTTTATGTTTTTTCCTATACGTTTAAGTGAAAATAAAAATAAGTAAATTGCTTTAAAAAAAACAAAACGGTTTCAATCTGTTGCACCAAAAAATGCATGGTAATGTCTGTATGCACATCCTCTTCTCTAAAGGGAGAGCATTTATTTGTTCATAACACTGTAAACATTTTCAGTATGAATAAAAAATTTAATATACCCAGATGAGCATGTGTATGTATGATCTTCAGCAGATCAACAACCGTATGTTGAAGGCCAGTTGACCGCTGGCAAGCCGGAAAGTGACCCTGCCCCCAGTCATGCCTGGCGACATGATTTAAACATGCGTGCCAGGCCCTGCCTCAGACAGCTGCAGACCCACCGCTGACAGCTTATCTATATTTCAAACAGGACGAATGGACATGCACACAGAGGAGAGGAAGAGGTGAGGGAGTCTAATGAGTGAAGGGTGGATGTGGCTCGTCCCTGTGGAGCCAGATGTGTGGCAGCTGGCAGGCGGGTGCCTACGGGTTGCCAGGCAGACTTCAGCTGGTAGGGAAGGAACAAAGGGTGGGGACTGCATAGCAAGGGGTGACTGCCAAGGCAAGGATTTATTTGGTTTAGGTGAAATCAGATCAGAAATTGGGGAAAATATGAAGGAGAAAGAACATCCTCCTTTTCATCCTCTGCTCTGTGGAGACAGTGTCACATAAGCAGCCGATTCACTGATTTTAGAGCTACAAAACATGCACTGGCTACCACAGATTTATTCTCCAAAGATAGATCCATGATAACTTTAAACGATGCACATCTTTTCCTTTCTCATCTGGAACAAAATCCCTCCCTTCACTTGAAACAGAGGACTGTTGATGTCAGTAACATTTCCAGTTCAACATAGTCAGATGCTCAGAAACGTGTCTGCTGAGGTACCAAGGCATGACAGAGGGATTATCGCTCTGCTCATGACATTCACAGCATATGTCACTTTTTTTTCTCCTCTTTTTTTTGGTAACAGTTCATCGCGAACATGGCTGACGCTGCCCCTGCAATCTCCTTGTATGAATCAAACATGCCTGATGGTGAATTTTCATGTTTAACTGATGCAGAGTGAAGAGATTTTGTGGTTGAAACTGAGCTTTTGGGAGATTTCACTTAAACCACCTGAGCGCATTTACATTTGGAATGATGTCCAAAAATGCTTAAAATTTGGTGTGGTAAGAGAAAACACATGTATGAGTCCAGTCCTCTGACTGCAGCTTGGAGGTGAAGGAGACACATGCTGCCGTGTCAAACCTAATAGTACAGCAACCCGCTTACACTGGGAGGTTGGAACTGCAAACACTCCGCATGTTCAGAAGTTATGAGCATAAACTACTGCACACAGTAGTTGTCACTTTCAGAAACCTTTGCTAGATAACTGATGGCTGATGGTGTGGCTGTCACAACAAAGTGATTCTATTCAGTGTCATTTCACAGCAAAAAATCTCTAATTTATGTAATTTTGCCGTGATATTGTCTTCCCACTACCAACCATTACTCCATGTTTAATCATGTGACCTATGTTTAAAATTGTTATTCTAAAGTTATCATACAGGTGGCATAAATCTAAAAATGTTACTCATGTACTATGAGAGCAAACATGTTTGGGAGCTAGTAAATTTAGGTTGTTTTTTTTTTGTTTCTGTAATTTATTAAACCATCCATCCATTTCCTGTCACAGGGGCAATAGCCTTGTGAAGCCCAGACTTCTCTCTGCCCGGCCACTTCTCCCTGCTTGTCCAGCGGGGATCCTGGGGGATGCTCAGGCCAGCTGAGAGAGTTCCTCCAGTGTTTACTGGTCTTCCATACAGTCTCCTAACCAGATTCCTGAGACAACTCATCTGGCTCTTTTCTTTCACTGCTTCACACTTTCCTGTGACTCGCTCCATTCAGAGTTGGAGATCACAGCCTGATAAAGCCAACAGAGTCACATCATCCACGAAGAGCAGAGACCCGATCCTGATGCCACCGTGTTGGGTGTCCAAAACATCTCAAAATTCTGTCTGTAAGAATCTCTGGGTACTTATGGGAACTGATTTATATGCAGTTTTTGTTTTGCAGAGCAATGAGCTCTCCAGGCTTTTTTTCTATCCCGCTCCTGATTCGGAGGATTACAGCCTGTTATCACTGCCCGTCTCAGTTACAGCCACTGAACCGTAAATAGGTCAACTTAAACAAGTTAGAATCAGCAGAATCAGAATAAATAGAAATCGATTAAACTAAATATCTTAGTTCTCAATCACATTCACAACCAAAGTCCAAAATATGTGTGTTTATGTATTTTGGTAATGGCAAACAAAAACAAGCATATAAAGGCCATATCCGTACATCCATTCAACACTCCACTAACTGGGAGGTAAGATGAGCATGTGTGTCTAAGTGTGTGCATTCATCCGTCATGGAACATGTCTTGATGTATCTGATTATTTTGGAGGGAGTCCCACGGTAAGGCTGAATGTGTGAGTTATGACAGTTGGATCTGTGAGCAGCTTCCAGAAATTCAATATCTCTTTCATATCTCTAACCATGGCTCAGGTGAGGTCTCCGCTCACGGCAAACACTGCTGCAAAGAAGAAAAAGGACTTTCAGTGTCTGAGCGATTCCTCACACACATCACATGTGTATGCAAACAACGTCGCTCAAAACTGCCTCATCCAGTCTCACCATGGAAACCCATTTTAAGAGCAGTATGGGGTGAAATGATGGTTTTTTTTTTGTGTTTGTTGTCTCCAAGCGTGCATCCCTCTGAGCCAGCTCAAACATCTGATGGTCAGGATCTGTGTGTAGACTAAGGCCAGTAAGGTGAACAACTCTCGGAACATGGACAAGGATTTTCTCTTACAAATCTAAGATAAAAAATCTATAAACTGCGGCCCAAAAAATCTGTCATGCAAAGCACAAAGGCACACACACTCTTCATGCACTCATTACCGAGCGATTGTCAAGCACCTCATTTAACTAGAAATACATGATTCTAGATTCATGCTTTTGAAAAATTCAATTGAAACTCAGAGAAAAGGTTTGAATTGAAATGTACACCATTAATCACTCTAATTACTTCATATAAATACTTGAGTGCATATAAATGTTAAGATTGGTGAAACCATTAAGATCAGTGAGAGGAAACCATTTTAATGGGGCAAACAGTTCAGAACCGTGAGGTGATTTATGGTTCTGGACTAATGTAGACTAATGTACTTGTCTATATGCAGATATGCCAACATTGCCATTTTTCTTATCAAAGCATAGTTGGAGGCCTTATAGGGGAATTAAACACCTTAACATATATTAAAACATTTTAAATAACCCCACTGATGTAAATTTCATTGGTATGCAGCTTCATCCTGGAGGGGTTGGAGTCTGCCTCAGCTGAGAGTTGAGAGGAGGCGGGGAATACATCACAGAGCCGGTGAAAAGAGAGACAGACAGTCATACGCCTACTCTGTTCAATTTAGAACCACCAATTAACTTAATATTACATATTATATTACAACCCACGCAGGCGGCGTGTGTGTCACTCTTTTTATTTCTGATCCTCTTTGGTTTATGGGCGCGCTTGGCTTTCAGTCCTATGGTCGTCGACCTGTTTCCTGTTTTATTTTTTAGTCTATCCTCTTGTTCCTTCCTATTTCCTCCATCTGGTTAATCCTTACACCTTGTTTTTAATTTAGTCTGTGATATTTTAAGCTCCTTGTTTTTCGTATTGTCCTTTCCCAGTTCACCGATTTAGCTGTGTTGTCTTTCTCAGCTTGTCCATCAGTCTTTAGAAGTCTAGTTATGTCTTTTTATCTTATGGAACCATCTTAGTTCCTCCATCTGCCTCTAATGTTGCATTTGGGCCCTACTTCCTCTCCTCTTTTTGCCTTATTCCACAACAGGGAGAACACCCAGACTCGCAATTAATTACATTACCGGGAACTAATATTCCAGACTAGATGCACACACAAAGATGAGCTGCACACTAGCAGCGCACTTCATTGCTCTACAGCGAGTCCATCACTCAGATTTTTTTCCTTCATGTTCTGGTTTTTAAGTTGCTTTGGTTATCTTATTAAAAGGGTCTTATAAACCCACTAAATTAAATTTGATGCACACTACATTAATATTGAATATTGGCCAGTCACATTATCCATTACTCCTTGTGATTTAGATCTGCATCTCCTAGTGAGCTTTTAAGTTGATTAAAAATTATGTTGCTGGTTAGTATGAAGGCTTCAAAAGCTCAGAGGTGAAAGGATAATTAATATCAATCAGCCTCTAAATGAGCGCTTTTGCATTGCACTAGCAGAATGATGAAAAATGGTAAATGTGTTGTTTACAGGGTTACAATGTTAGCACTGAAACATTATGTACCTCAATTTTCACATGCATTCGGCTGCACAAAGTCGTCTAATCGGGCGAGTCTGCATGATTTTAAGATGGTTTCTAGTATGGAGCTTGGTCTTTATGCTTCAGGTTTGTTTTTTTAGCAAGGTACTGCATAAGCTCAAGTAGCTGGAGGCTGAATGTAAAGCAGGTTGTGTACAGTATTGAACTGTCTCTCTTTAAAGAGGCTGCCATGTTACTCTGATTCATGGACTGCCTACAAGAACAGGATTAATGAAGGAAAATTCAAAATCTGGTGACTGACAGCAGGTCAGTCTGAACTTTTATGTTTTTATGCGTGTTTTTGTTTTCTGGTGTCAGAAAAGCAGCATTGTTTCGAATCAACTGCATTTAATAACACGTAACGCCACAGAAGTACTCAGGCTCATTGTTGCAGATGCTTAAACTCGGTTTAATTAGAATTCATTGACTGTTTCACCCGGTTTATATTAAAAATTAGCCTATAAAAACGCTCTTTGAGCTACTAATGAGCCTCACAAAGATTTGTTAGTATCAGGGTTCTGAATTTTGTGTTTAATCATATCAACTTTCACACTAGAAGTAGTCGAGTAGGAAACAAAAATGATCTCAGCAAAAACTAAAGTGCTGCTGAAACAAACAAAAACTAAACATGAAATTGTAATAGAGTAAAAAGCTTGGCATCAGAAAACTTGAACTGACATCTGATCAACATGTTCTAGCCTGGAAGAAGTTTGGAGGGACCTGGAAAGGAAAGCACGAGTTTAGATGAAGGGAGAAGAAGCTAAGAATACAGGGAACATAACATAAAACAAGATATTTTCAACAAAGTTAAATTTAGAAAACAAGGAATATGTTCCTGGACATCAGAACGAACTGAGCTAAAACCCACAGACATCCAAAAAGGCACATACATAACTTAAAGCTCTATTTACTGTCTACTGTAGGTTAGCTTGACCTTATGTGTTACTGTGGACAAGTGCAAATTAATGTACAATGCATAAATGTGATGCCCGAAAAGGGCTGTAAGATTGATAAATAATGCCGGATGACTCGTCTTGGAAATGCAAACTCTACAATTTCCAGAATGAATTCACTTTAAAACAGCACAAATATCAAAGAAGTAAAAAATTTCCTCCAAATAAAGAAATCTGTTTTCATAAAAAGTAGAGGGGGTATGACATAAGAGGGAAACTTAATCTAAAAGTGGCACATGCCAGGATGCCTTAAACACACATTTGACACAGTGTGAGACATCTTGCATCACTTAATGGTAAAACTTTGCTCAGATCCATGTTGTTCATATTCTGAAACGTGTTTGTTATTAACTAAACAATATTTTTATGTCATCAAATAGTCATAAGTAGATCTACAAAATAATTTTTCCCCCTTTTTTTTTACTGTTCAGTTAAAGGACCCAAAAAAGACTTCATATAAAAAAAAAATTCAGCTTTACTCTCTGTTTTTTTCTTAGGTTAATCTTTTAAAGCGGCTCTATGCAGCATTATCATCGTCATACAGCAGCTTGGAAGTAAGTATTTTGCTTGACTGACCTGTTCTGATGAAAAAGCGGACATTTCCTCCTCCATCTGGTCTCCCCCT
>JAVQJG010035609.1:0-28876 GCA_036024015.1 Craterocephalus amniculus
TTTTTAAATATTTTTTATATATATATATATATATATATATATATATATATATATAATGAATTTTAAAAAAAATTTATTTCATTTTTTTCTGCCACTGCTCTTTTTTTTTTAAATCAAAGGGCACACAAGGACAGAAGTGCCTTCATATTTCTGACATCAACAAAGAACAATAAATCCATAAAGCCCTGCATACAAAATTTGTTTTCTTTTGAAGTATTTTTCGTCTTTTACACATGTAAATAGATCATTATTGACAATGTAACCATAACCCAAGTGACCATTTTGTAATCCAACAACACTTTAGCACATATTTTTCTCCATTTAATGTAATAAGTTACTACATAGCCACATTAGTGACCTCAGCTGCTCATCATTAGATTTCCTAACTGCATCCATCTGCATTTTAGATTGCAGAAGCCAAAAGATTAGGCTGTAAAGAAGCATGCTACTGTTGGAGGAGGAGGAGTGCAGCTTCAACACGTTGCATGTAGGCATAGTAAAAAAAACAAAAAAAACAACAAGTGTTGCATTTAATTTAGCGCTGCTAAAGATAAGTCTTTGTAAGTCGGCCGGGCTTGGCTGGTGTGATGGATGTAGCTGAACCTGCAGATGTATGGCAATTCTCCTGATCAAGAGCGACCTAGTTCTTACTTCAGATGAAAGCAGATGATGTGGCATGTGATTGGTTTGTTGTCATATTGTGGTTGGAGGAGGAGGAGGAGGAGGAGGGGAGTGAACCGCTAACCTCCTCATCCTCAGTAATTCTCAAGGCCAGTGGTAATAATCCAGTCAACTATCAATTCTTCAAGCACAGAAAGAAACCGTGTCTCAGCTTGCTTACAGTCACACCTTAATTAAGTTCTCCTTGTGTTTCGTTTTGTGTCGTATATGACCGTGGAATTAATGTCTGCTGGAATTTAATCTGACCAGTATGTCAGTTGAGCATGTGTTGGGATTTACTGAAAGCAGAAACATACATTTGGATGTAAATACATGGCTCTGTCTGTAAAAAGCTTCATACCTACAAACAGACACATTCTGTTGTTTTTATCTCAAAGGTCAAGTCATTTCTGTTGACCTCTTATAGAGAAAAGATTTTTTTATTTTTAATTCTCATTATGAAGATAAGTTGTTTTGTTTTTCTATAGCGGATTATTTGGATCTTTTTAAACAAACAAACCCCAAAAAAACCCAACAAGCCAACAAGTATTGATCCAAATCAAAAACATCAACCTACAGGCCAAAATCCATGGTGTTTAACGAGCGATGGGTATTCGATTCAATTGCCTTATTCAGTTATCAGGAGAATGAACAACAATGGCAATCAACAGCACATGTACATTAAAACCGTTGACCTAAATTAAAGTAGTTCTTTACCAAAATAATGAAAAATACTTTTCAATGATCATAACAAAAAATACAGTTTTGACTCAAAACAGGCTAATTCGGTATAAACGATATTCACTCATGCTATCTTGTGACAAAGTCTGGATATATTTGAACCATATTTGAACATGTCGATATATTGCCCAGCTCTACTTATGATAACAATAAATAATAATATATAAAAAAGATTACAGGATTCGTGAGAGTAGGATTGATCATAAATGGCTCATAGCTAAGCGGTGTTGGTAAGATCTCCACTTAGCCACCAAATAAAAATATACACACATGGATGAAATTATTGGCATCCTTCTGTTAATAAAACAAAAACCCCATAGTGGCCACTGAAATAACTTGAAACTGACAAAAGTAATAATAAATTGAAACTGAACATGAACCAGGGAAAATCAGACATTGCTACTGAATAGTTATAGCCTTAATGTTTTTTTGTACAACCTTTTAAAGGCAATCGCTGTGATGGCAATGAGATTTCTGTGCCTGCCAGCAGGAACTTTGTTCCAGGTTGTTCAGGTTTGAGTTATGCCTCCTCCAGGCAGCTCCTTCCACAGATATTCAGTAGGATTTAGAGCAGAACTCATAGAAATCCACCTCAGAATAGCCCAATGTTTTGCCGTTTTTGGGTGTTTTTAGCTGTTTGTTTTGGGTCGTTATCCTGCTGCAAGAGACATGACCTGCAACTGAGACCAAGATTTCTGACACTAGACCGCACGTTTTTCCAGATTGCCTTTATAGCCTTAAGATTTCATTGTACCCTGCACAAATTCAAGACACCCTGTGCCAGCTGCAGCAAAACAGCTCTAGATCTTTCACTGAAGGGACAGTCTTGTGTCTGTGAACAGAGCCTATGCGCCTTGTTCTCAAAAGGTATTTGGATTTTTAAATGTAATTTTATCTCAAAAGCAAATGATTTTATTTTAAACAATCTACTTTTTCTTAAAGCATTTATACATTTATGAAGTATGAAATTAACCAAAAGCCCCGTTTCCAGTTTCCACCATCCGGTCCCGGTTGGTTCATGAAATCCAGATCTGTGATGAGTTTCCCCAACCAACTGTACTGGATTTACACAAGTAATGCACTTTTCCCTTTTTTTTTCTGTGGAAATGCAAAAAGTATGGACTGAACCAGACCCGTCGGTGGAAACATGGTTCAACTAGACCAGAGCCAGTGCTTTTCCACATCAAGAGAAGCCAGATGATGAAATCGGGTTAGGACCCGTATCTTTGTTGGCCTGAGAACACCTCAGGATTTCCCCAGATGCGCTGGCAGAAGTGACCGGGGGGGAGAAGTCTTGGCTTCTCTGCATAAGCTGCTGCCCCCATGACCCGACCTCGGATAAGCAGCAGGGATGCTTGGATGAATGGATGGATGGATGGATGGATGTTTTTTTCTTTTTGTGTGTCTATTTTCTGATATTCAGCAAACCAAACAAATCTGATGACTTCCTAGTGTATCGCCCTACACGTCAGCTCCCTCCAAATGCACTCCATGACCACATAAACTTCAGAAACTTCATCACAACTTCAACAATAAAGAGTGGCATGAGTGTAACCAACGTCTATAATCATTTGTTCTGGCTGAACAACCGGAGGACATTGAGGATTTAAATCGGTTACATATGTAACCTTTAGAGGTCCCAAGTTTTGGTTATATACCAACACATCCTTTACAGCCATAATAATAATAATAATATCTTTGTAAGTATTGATTCTGCTGTTAACAATTATTTTTTTATTGACCCTTTCTTGCATAATGTCACTGAAGTCAACTGATTTTGAATAAAATATGAAAATACATTAAATAAAATTAAAAAATGATTAAGGAATAAAGAGACATCACTGTAGATGTCTATGGAAGCAATAACTATTGGGAAAAATATATGTGGCACTCTTTCTTAACAATTCATGCATGAAAGGGTTAAGAAATATTAGCATTTTCTTTTTCTTAAAAAAATATCACTGGTAGGAAGGAACACGTTGATTCAGAGGGAAATTCAGCTTCTCAGAAAATTTGCCGCTTATCAATTGATTGATAATCGATGGATAAAATGAAACAACTAATGAATTACTTGATGATTTGCATCCACAGTTCTTATCAAAGAAAATGAGGCAAGGAAAAATAATCTGACTCTTGACCTAACAAAGGCACAGCAGGAGGATTTCTGTTATCTAGATGAACTGAAAGTGTCTCTTCTTCAGTATTTTGTGGAAGCGGCGCGGCCTTTGGGGGCCATCGGGGTTCCCCGCTCGGCATTTGCCAGGCACCCGCTGCCCCGCTCTGCCAAGCGAGGGCTCAGGGGTTTGGACTGAGCGAAGGGAGCATGTGGCAAGGAGAGGGAGCGATAGAGTTGGAGGATGCTCACAGCTCACGCCCAGCTTCCAGCTTCCAGTCACGTGGGCTGTTGTCATGACGACGCAGCAGCAGCTGATTTAGGGTTATTATTCCAGTGCATAGGAAGCGTGAGCTGCAGCTGTCAGACGGGGAAGTTTTATCTCACGTGGAAAGATTATTTTCCATCTCTCTGGTGCAGTCCTTTACCTGTAGTGTCTGTGAGCAGCCACAGGAATTTTTATTTGGAATTTTATTATCTGAAAAAGGAGTTAATGAGAAGTAAATGAGTTGGGAATAAGTTTACTGAGCTAAGATTAAGCTGCTCGGGCTCACTCTCAAGTCCACTGTTATTAAAACAGTATCTTAATTTAAATACACAAATGTAGACCCAAACAGACTGAGACTAACAGGGTTTTGCCACCAAATAAAAGGTTAGCTTTGTTTACTCTTAGATGTTTGGATTCTGTAACCTTACTGGTTAAAATGAGCTCCATTCTAAATATTTTCTTTTTTTTTTCCTTTTAAACTAATTTTGTCGAATCTACACAGAATTGAGTGCATGGTTTCTGGTGTCGAGCTGCATGCTCTGTTTATACAAATGTATGGGTCAGCTATGCCTCATAAGCATGAAATCAGTCTATAAGGGTGGGTTACGCTAATTCTCCTGTAAACTCTTCTCAAAATAAGACTAAATGTTTTCATCCAACTCCTTCTGCTCTTTGTCTGGTTTATTGTGAAGTAAATTTGTTGCAGTTGGCTCTGAGAAACTACAGGGCACATTTTCTGATACGTGTATCACAACCTAAAATAAAACAATAACCCAGAATAAAATAAAGATAAAATAGATAAATACAGTAAAAGATAAAAACACTGAGTACAGTGAAAACTCGAACAAACTCGCCGCCGATTCCTGGCAGCTTTTCCAATCGGTGCGTGTTTGCAGGACCAAACAAGCCTCTGTATGATTTCACCATGTCTCGATAAGAAACAAGGGTTTGTCTATTGTTGGGAGCTAATTATCATTTCAGTTGCAAACAGTGCACAGCTTTGTTTCTACCAGGGAAACTGTGTGTGTGTGTGTCTTCTGCATCCCGCTGGCTACGTAGAGAATTGCTGTGCTGATAACCTCTGCGGTCAGATTCCTGTCAAAGCACTTGTCATTGAAACCTGAATACCCCAGTACACTTCATTGTGAAAAGGGATTAAGGGCTAACAATCGCCACTCTCGCTCATAAAGACTCAGCAGTGGAGCAGATTTTGATCTAAGCCACTCCGCCAGACCAATGACACCCTGAAATTTAAAATGAACCACACCCCACTTCAGTTTGAGCTTTTGAAGAACCAAAGTAGTCATTTTCAAGCATTTTTCCCCCTTAAATGTTCAAATCTCTCCTTAAAACTGCCAGACTTGCGCTGGTGAAACTGCTGCTATGTTTCTCATCACCTTCCAATGCGCAAGTTTGCAAAACAGTTAATTCTGTTGTTCTAAATTATTGCTAGATGCTGCTGCAAGGTTTAATGAAGTGGAAGCTGTGCATCTATTAACATGCATTAACTTTTCAGTTGGAAATAAGACTTTAAAATAAATATTAATAGTCTCTAAAAGCAGTTGTTCAGTTTTACACTCAATGCTGAAGCAGTGTGTGTCATGAAGGACAGTTTGACATCTCAGGGTTGGTTTGCGATTCATGTCAGGCTGCCCTGAATCTTTACACGGAAAATATGAGTTAAAGTAAGTCTATTTATCACCTGTTGATGAAAACCTGAATCTTCTACCATGTTTGTGATGCTGTTGGCTTCATA
The DNA here is from genome assembly GCA_036024015.1 of Craterocephalus amniculus. Lineage (NCBI taxonomy): Eukaryota > Metazoa > Chordata > Actinopteri > Atheriniformes > Atherinidae > Craterocephalus > Craterocephalus amniculus. Next base: position 5,539 of record JAVQJG010035609.1, read on the forward strand.
TTATGATAACAATATAAAAATAATAATAATAATATATCCACAGCAATAATAACCAGACTATTAATTTTAAAAAATAAAAGAATAAAATAAAAAATAAAAAGGTGCATTACACTTGATTTAATTCTGCGAACCTGTTGATGTAAGACATTGATGTGCTTTCCTTCCCTGCCTTCGGCTGACATTTAGCTGGCGACAAACAGTTTTATCTAATTAGCTTTTGGCTAATGAACCATATAGCCTGGGTTTATTTTTTTCCCCCCTGCATTCTTGTTTTTAAACAAGTCCTATTAGAAACACCAAGACAAACTTGTGGGCCTTAATTTTGCAACTAGACAGCTACAGTAATTAAATCATAAATCAGCTGTCACAAACAAGAGGCGAAACGACCTCCGCAGGATGTTTACTAATGGAAGCAAGGACATCTTGATTCAAACATCACTAAATGCATGATCTTCCATCTGCAACAGCTAGAAAGGACACATATTTAGGATGCAGTTTGAGCCGTTCAGACTTTCCCTGTTTTACATAATGTCTCATCCAGAACGTGTCCTGGATGATATCGCAAGAGAGCTCCTTTAACCAAATCATGCCAGAGGAAGTACAATCTCTTTGTGATTATCACAGACTTTTGCATTTAAATTCAAAAGCAACCATTGTTGCATTCATTCACTTACAGCTTTCCTTTCATCCCGCTTACTTTCCTGGCATCAGTTAACTTTTATGTACTCTGCTATATTTACATAGTACAGTCTGTGTGACTCCCATGTAGGCTCCCTTCCATTACCCTCATCTCTCTGATTAACTGTCTTTAAATAACAGCCTTGCTTTGCTAACTTAATTAACACACTGAGATGAGACGAGAGGTTCCCAGAGATGGGAACAATGGCTGGATCCCAGAGGAGTCCTGGGACGCTCCGCTCCCAGCCAGCAATCATTCCTGCTTTCCCTGGAAGCCCTGCAGATAGACATTTCAGAACCAAATCTGGATTATACAGGCTGTTATTGTGCTGGGTTTTCCACAGATTTAATGGACAGGATGGCCTTTGTTGTCTGACTTGAGCAGCTTATTAACGAACTGTAGCATGCCTGAGGCTGCCAGCCCTCCTGGGATCTTGTTTAGAGAGGATCTAAAGCAGCTTTAAAGTGCGATTCCACATTTTAATATGACAATATCAATGGAAGATAAAGTTATCGGCATAGGAAGCCAAACGTTAAGGTACTTTGTTTTTAGTCATGCCAGCAACAGCGCCGGTTGCTGTTGACTGATATATCTCAGAAATTATCCGAGGCATTTGCATGAAAGCTTCTTGCGTGTTTTCACATTCACAGTCACGACATGGTTTCTATTGCTAATCATGAGGTTGAAAACACTAAAGAGTGTTTTTAAAATGGGTTTGAGAAAATAATGTCTGAGGCCATGGTTCTCAGATGGAAAAGAGTGGAGTGCTCCATTTCCACCACCAGCTCCAGGTCTGAATGCATTTTTCTTTTTTTCTGTGTGTGATTCCACTGGCAAAGACTAGGAAAGGTGCCAGAATATTCCATCCAACCCATCTTACTTTTTTGGATCCATTTGTAGGAGTCCCAGTCTTTCCAAATCACCTGAAAGGATAGAGTTTCACGCTCTGTTATTTGGGTAGTGACTAAAGAAAAAGATCAAATGGCTGAAATAAGCTTCTTTTGGAGCTCATACATCCAGAGGGTAACTCTGTAGGTTTTCCAGGCATTTCCTACTGGGAGGAGACCCAGGTGTGCACTGGGGACTCACTGGAGGGATTATATATCCCTCCTGGCCTAGGAAAGCCGTAGGTAGAGGGGTGACTGGGTCTCCCTCTTTCACCTGTTACCTCTCTAATCAGACCTCAGATAAGACAAAAAAGGAAAAAATAGATTGTATTTTTTAATTTAACAGAACATTTTTGCAGTTTTCCTGATAGTGAACTGAAATTAGCCTGTTGAACCATCAGTTTTATCATTGCAATCAAATATTTTCTCCCTTTTTTAATTTCTGCTACTACATAAAAGATCAACATACCTACCTACCTGTAGATTTAAAAAAAAAATCAAAATCAGAATCCACTTTGTCATTGCACAGGGTTTGAGAAAACTGAGGTAGCAGCTCTAATGTTAAGGTTAAAAAATAGGACACTACATTAAGTAGGGATGCAAACAATCGATTATAAATTAATTGTTATGATAATTTACTCAATTAAAACAAATGAATTGCAATTAATCGTTTTGAGCCTGTAATTCCTTGCCAGTCCGCATTAAGTTCACGCTAGATGCCAGAAGTCCTTGACGCACATGTAGGAACACAAGAAGCTGTCCTGTGACCATAGATAGATCATTTAATGCCACTAAAGTAAATTAACTTTATATTAACACTACTGTTACTACTACTACTACTAAAAATGATAATGATTAGGATATCTTTCTAGCCATTGTTCCATTTGTGAATGTGTTGTTCCCTGATGTTAAGAATACAGTAAATATTTTATTAAGCAATATGATTTGCATTTTCTCTTAAATTAGCACTTTCATAGAAAGGAACCTATTAATTCAGAGAGAAACTCAGAAAATTGCCACTTATCAATTAATAGATCATCGATTGATAAGATGAAACAACTATCGATTAATGAAGTAATTGATCATTTGCATCCCTAATAGGATGTTTGCTGTGTAAAATAACTCTGTGTAATTAATGAGTGCAGGTAGCATGTGGAAGTAAAGCCTCAGTAGTTAAAAACAACTAATCTGCAGGTCTCAGTTGTTTATGTTTCTCAACAGTAAAACATGGGGGGGGGGGTGATCTGATGGGTAAAGCCACCACGTATTGACCCCATATAAAATTATGCAGGGCAAATATAAGTCAATAACTGCCTCTGCTCGATCAGTCAAATGCAATGTGAGTTTTTTATCCAGGCCTGTTGATGGGCTCAGGTGCTTCGCTTAATGTCCGCGCGCTTCAACATCGCAGCAGAAAGCCATGACACCCTGGAGTGATGTTATGAGCTGCCTCTGCACGGCTGTGAAAGTGGGGTTAAAATTGAGTGACAGCCAGACGGCAGAAAGTGACTCCACAGCTGCACCTGTCAAATAAATATGGCTCGCTATCCGAGCCAACGGGATCTGGTTGTTTCCAGTTAGACAACAAATAATGAACATAATCCTCCTGCTGTCTTTGCCGTGATTGGGTCATCTTCTTCTGTATCTTTTCATGTATGTGTTAATTCTCCTGCACAAACTCATTTTTGTTTAATGTCTTTTTGGAGATACCACTGACCTACACAGGGCAAAACATTTCAACAAAGTCGAAACCTTCTGTCTTTGCTTCTGTCTCCTCCTGCCTTCAGGCTACAATCTACATTTCCTTTTAAGATTTTTATTTATTTTTTTGCTTCTAAATCCATTACAGCTTCTGTTTTTAGCTTTTTTTAAAAATATGATGACTGATTAGATTGAGATCTACCAGCTAGTTTTCAGATTTCCAGAGCCAATGTCTTCAAATATCCAAAGATGATACGAAAACTTGAGGTCAGAGTGAGAGGAATCTGAAATTTGCCTTCAGAAAATTCCCAGCCAGAGCTGTAAAAGTCTGACGGAGAAGCTGGGAATGACACTGCATCAAAGGTCATCAAAACAAGCCAATGATACATGATGCTGCGTTTGCTCGTACGAACTCTGTAGCTGTTTTCTCTGATAGAGGATGGAGACGGAGTGACTGATTTAATGAGACGCTGACAGAAATACTAATAAAACTATTTGTTATTGCACCTGTCACTACTGAAACTTGAGCCATTACGGATTTTGAGGTTTGTGTGATTCTGCTGCATTTGGAAAAAAAAACTTTGGAGCATTATGGTGGATTTATTTTTACTGGGATCTTGGAAATTTTCCCCTTCTGAGATGCTGCTTTCCAGGCGATTCTGAGTTACTTCATTTATTTGTTGGAAATGCCAGTTTCTCAGTTATAAATACCCTGTTATTAACATTAAGGTTTTACTCTGTTTTCCCGTTTTGTCTTTAGACATACCTACATGTGAAAGCACCACAGTTATCAACTTTTATTCAGGAGATTAGTGTATGATATGGCCAAATACCGTAACACTGGTTCCATCAGAAGTCTTGTGGTTTGTTAGCATAAGTTTGCAAACTTCTCCAGCAACTCTTCCAGGCAAGCCATAATTGTTCAGTTTCCTGAGAATACTGTTGTTAAAGTTAATGTTTAACGTTAATCTCACTTACCCATGAGCATGTGCATCTGATTTCAGCTTGTCACATAATGAGGTTGAGGTTTTGTTGGATAATAAGGTCTTCTGTCTTGTCCCACATTTTAAGATTTCTTGTATTTTAGCGTAATCTAAACTCAGACCGCTCAATCTCACCGCTGAGGCCTTGATGTAGATATTAATTTCTTCATTTCTCCTTCCTCCTCCTGTTTCTTCCTCTCTGTCTGTGCAGTGAGCAGCCCATCTTCAGTACTCGGGCTCACGTCTTCCAGATTGACCCAAACACCAAGAAGAACTGGGTTCCCACAAGTAAACATGCAGTCACGGTCTCCTACTTCTTCGACAATACCAGGAATGTATATCGAATCATCAGTCTGGACGGGTCCAAGGTGCGTGCAAGTACAGAAACCCTCTTCCCCTGTAATATAATTACATAAATGTCTATAAGAGGAGCAGCTTGCAGCTCAGCCACAAACTTTTACTTTATTTTATTTATTTTTCTTGTGCACATTTAATTAGGTTGGCTAGGGAAAAATAAGAATTGTAATTTTGAGAATTTGTTTACTTTTTGAGTTTATTCAAGTAACTTTTGCATTAAAATACTAAAACGTAGTATATGTATAGTATAGCACTTTCCTTCAGCGTCAGCTGGTATTTAAAGTGATAAATCTTAGTTTTTACCCTGCAGATGAGCCAGAAAAGGGGGATCATTTAACATTTAACTGATCATTTTCTCCTGATCTTCATGTTTGAACTCGTCTTTTGGCCTCACTGATGGGACAGTATAGGGCCAGTCAAGCTTCTCTATGTGGCAGTGATTATTTTAGTCCTGTCAGAGGTGCAGGGGTGGAGTTGGTACGGTTATGTAAGAGCATCTCTGGGTGACTGCTGCTGTTGTTGAACCGTCAAGTTATGTGTGCTTCGCCGGAAATAGCAGCCAGCAGGTGGGCCGCTGCTGGAGGACATTATATTCCACACAACACCAAGTCTTGTCAGCTGGAAAATGCAAAAAAAATGAAGTCACAATGATGACTTGTGGTTGTTGATGCTTTGCTTTCCTGACTGGAGAAACTTGGCATCTTTCTGCCTGTGGACAGAGGCAACTTAGAAACTTTTAGAAACTCTGTGTTGTTTAATGGAACTTTATAGTGCAGCATGGAGCAGCAAAAGGCAGGTTTTAAAGGGTAAAAGCTTCATAATTTCAGCTGCCAACCCATGAACATTGTGGAGCATTTCACTTCTAAATGAACCAAAGAAATGTAGTCTCCTCCTTACTCATGTTGGACGTGAAAAGTTTGCAAGTCTTTATGTGTTTCTGCTGCCCTCAAGTGGTCCAAAAAAAAGCCATTAGAGCTGTTTAAGTTCACTGAAGAGTAAAAATAAAGACTATCTCAGATTTACAGCATTACCTCTTTACCAAAGAAGTGAAAGAAAATAATTTATTTTTAAAAGTTAAAACTCTTAAAAACTAAAAATGCCCGTTTTTATAATGAAAATGGGAGTCTGCCTCAGGTTATTTCTATGATTCACATAAACTCCAAATGTGAAAAAAAAAGTTTTTCCCCAATTAAGAGATCATTTTTAAAGAAAAACATCTTGGCTTTTGTACTAGAGTTGATGGCAGAGCTTGGATCCACACAAACTCCTCAATCAGGATAGATAATTAACACAGATGTTTGATGAGTGTTTTATCCTCCACAGGCCATTATCAACAGCACCATCACCCCCAACATGACATTCACCAAGACATCGCAGAAGTTTGGCCAGTGGGCCGACAGCCGGGCCAACACTGTCTATGGCCTGGGCTTCTCCTCAGAGAGCCTCCTGGTGAAGGTCAGGATGCTTTTTAAAAAACGTAAAGTGCCTCCTGAGTTTGGTCCGTTCTGCACAGTCAGCTGCTCCTGTGCTTTTAGTTTGCAGATAAGTTTGCTGAGTTCAAGGAGGCAGCGCGGTTAGCGAAGGAGAAGTCTCAGGAGAAGATGGAGCTCACCAGCACTCCCTCTCAGGTAAAATACCACGTTCTCTGGTCAGACCTGAACCCCATCGCAGACATATTTAACCCATCAATACTAGGGATGCGAATAATTAAGTGACAATCGATTAATCAATCATTAAGATTTTAATCGATTAAATGATCTTTTAATCGATTAGTCAAATTCATCTTTAGACTGGTGCTTAAGTTGTATGCAAACTCTTATTTTCCAGTGTTACCATTGAATGAATCCCATTTAAGTTCCACAAGAGTCGTTCATCATGTAATAAAAATCTAAATAAGGAAACACACTAGTTTTTTTTAAACTTTCACTTAATTTAAATATAGATTATAAATATTGAATTTTGATATAGAAATATTAATGACTAATTGATAATTGATCGTTACTTTTCCTGATAATTGATTAAGACAATTTAATCAAATACCCATCCCTAATAAATACTAAGAATGTGAGATGTTGAGAAGCTCAGCCGGCTAACATCTCACATTGAAACACTGCAATTATAAAGAATAATGACAACTAAAATGTCAACTTGTAATGCAGTTTGCATAGAAAGTTATGCAATGTTTCAATTAATTCATGCTTGTTAGGTTTTAAATTGTCTCCAGAATGTGTAATTGTAATTTCTTGTGTAATTTCTTTCTACCAAGCTTACAACACAGAAAAATATTTGAAAGAATGACGACTATATTTGGAATCTGGCTGTGAATTTGGTGTTTTGGTTTGTCAATCAGCTCATTTTAATGCCACAGATCTTCGTCTTACAACAAACATGCTCTTTTTGAACTGATTTTCCACCCAGCATGACCTGACTCCTTGGAAACCGAAGCTTTTCTCTGCTGTGCTTTGCTACTGCTCGTACATTGCTGTCGTAGCGGCTAAGCTAACACTTTGTGGCTTGTTTTGCTTCCTTTGCTCCTCCTAACGATTCCTCTTCAGGGCGCTGGTGTTAGAAGGAATGTGTTAACAATCAACAAACCTGGTAAAAAGAAGGTAAAAACAAACGGGACGAGCTGCCTTTAGATCTCCAGTCCAACAACTCTTTTCCTTGAGTTGTCGTCATTGTGTTATATCTTGCGTCCTCGAGAAATCCATGTTTAGTTCTTCTGTCATGCTCTCAAAATGCTGCCAAACAAAAGCTGAGCCTCAAAAACGGCATCATTCTCCTGAAGAGAGAGAATAATGCTTATTAAAAGTATGAGACTCCTCAGCAGGATGGAATTATATCTTCACTGATTTGATTGATAATTTCAAAAGAACTGAACAACCTTTAAAAGTTCAGCTAAAGTTAATCCGAAAAACTTGTTCATTTTTGAGAGCATGAAGACTTTTCTTCCAGTCATTGTCTTGTGTTTATTAATCCAACATTAAAGGTTTTAAAGAGACTTGAGATACCACTGTCAGATCCAAAGCTTTAGATTTAATGCTTTTAGCTACTGGTTGGTTTAGCTTAGTTTAACATAAAGACTGGAAGCACAGCGAAACTAATGGCATCTTTCTGTCTCAAATTTTTTTTTTCCACATCAGTTTTCTTCTTTTTTCTGTTTTTTTTTTAAATATACATATATATATATACATACATAGCTTCCTGGTGTTTTTGTGTGAAGGGCCTGTAATTGGCCATGTCACAACAACAATTTTTCCTTTGTTGTAAAAACGATTGCAATAAACAATAATGTAACTTTGAGACCATTTTCAACTAATATATTGATAATGTCATAATAATGCAACTACACCGTTTCAAGGCACAATAAACTTTTATTTATAAAAAAAAACATTTTCACTGGAGCTGACAGAAATTTTAAATGAACAACTAAAACAAAAATAAGAATTGACAGACTCTTGGTCTCATTAGTATTGAGTGAAAAACTAACACAGGCAAAAACATGACAAGTAATGAAGTCACTAACCAGTGAATTCTGTAAGCAGGATAAGTTACATTAACATAAAGAAAAATGTTAGGTTGACAGTTTTCCTCTGTTAGACTGTGTTTGGATACACGGTAAAGTGGCTCATCTGAATCTATGGCCTTAATCAAAACGAAACTGGAGCCACAATACTTTAGAATTAAACACTGAGGTTCACTTCAAACCCATAATGCACTGTAGTTAGCAAACATAGTCTCAAATGACTCCAAATAGCCTCAACTTACCAAAGTAGAGCATGTTACATAATAATTTCTGACTATTTTGATTAACAGAGTAATTAAACGATTCTGATTCACATACATTTCTCTTCATGATGAAGATAAAGCCAATATATGCTGTGAAATATGGACATAAAAACAGATTTTAGTTCTGTTTATATACCAGATCAGCTGGATTTTTTACAGGATCGTTTATTGTTTTTTGCTTTCTTTAATCTGACTTCAGGCTTTAATTATGATTGCTCGCATCTGAGTATTTAATATCTTAATTTAGTATTATCTGATAAAACTTTTATCTGTTTTCATTTGAAGCTAAGCTAACATTCTACTAACTCTAGTCTCATATGTAGAATCTGGATGATGGCAGTGGTGTCCATCTTCTTCTGCTAACCTTCAGTACGATTTTCCTGATTTTACATGTCAAACAGTTACAAAATGTTTTGTTTCTGCACCGTATCCAATCAGGAGTCGGCACCAGGTGATCTGCAGTCCCCTCTGACTTCAGAGAGCATCAACGGTACAGACGACGAGAGAATCAGACCACAAACACCTCAGCCCGCTGAAGCCAGAGCAGAGCCCTCCCAGAATGCACTGCCCTTCTCTCACAGGTCAGTCAGAGCTCATTCAGCATCAGAAATTCATTTCTCTCTCTTCCTGTAATTGCCAACACGTACGGATGATGGCATTTTTCGCAGTCAGCAGAGTGAATAATTTAAGATGAACTTCACTTCGTTCATTATTAATCTGCTCCAGATTAGGCCTCTGTTTGGTGTTAAAGAAATAAACGATAAATGCATTGCTTTCATTTTACTACAGTAAGAAAAAGGAAAATGGAGATGTTGAGACATTTAAGTATAAGTCAGTGTTTTATAAAAATAAAAACATTTTAAATGTTATTCCACACCATGTTCCAGCAGGACTTTATTTCAATTCAACTAATTTAAATAAAATAGATAAAAATCCCCTCCTTTCTAACAGTTTGGATAAATGGAAAAGTCAACATTTGAATGTATATTTATTGATAATAATATTAACAGATACGTTTTATTGCTGGTGACACTCAAAGCGCTCACATTGGTTCCATTATTCATCCACTTCTCATTCATACTTGATGACGGTAAGCTACATGTGTAGCCACTAGGGCTGGGCGATGTGGCTTCAAATCAATACCACAATATATTGAGCAGTTTGTTTCTAATGATAAATGGATGATAAAGGCACTTTAGTGTATAATTTCTTTTCGCCATCGAAAATGATGTAGGGTTCCACCATTGACTCTCTGTTCTGTACATGCTGAGAATCAGAGTTTCTGTAAAATATTTCATATGAATCAATTTAAAACTGGGACGAGTAAGCACTGACTGGTCAGCCCCATTCTATTTTCATCCACATGGGCAAAAATGTTATCAGTTATCTGTAATCTCTGTATTGGTAAATTTTCGCTCTCCCCTAGTAGCCACAGTCGCCTTGAGGCAGATTGGTAATAAAAGAGAAAATAATTCAGACATTGGCGGTAAATCTACCGCTGGAAGGGAGAAACTGAAACTGTGAGGTTAAAGATAAGAAAAACCACAAAAACAACCACAAAAAATGACTCCACATACATTCAGCTTGTGAATATCAGACAGTAAGACTTAAATGGATGCTGCGATGCATGTATTAATGCAAATGCTTTTCAATGTGAGCAAATGTTTTAAATATGTAGAAATCCTCAGATTTACATTGGAATTACATGTTATTTTATTCATCAATGTAAAGGAAGGGATTTGTAATCAGATATATGATTTAGATCCCATCTTCTAGTGCATTAGTGTCCACATCTGGACCTTGAGGGTCTTACTTATGTACAGGTTTTAGATGTTTCCCTGGACTGTTCATTCACTTGGTGTCTATTTCTTCTTGAGTATGTTTCCCCATTAATCTGATTCAATCTGCAGCAGGAAACATTCAAAGCCTACAGGACGAGCGGCCCTTTGGACACCCTTGCTTTACTACGATGGACGTTTCTAGCTGATTTCTGTCTTCATAACAGCTGTTTGTCTTCACATCTCCAGCTCGTCTAGCATCAACAAGCACTGGGAGGCGGAGCTGGCGGCACTGAAGGGGAACAACGCCAAGCTGACGGCGGCTCTGCTGGAGTCCACGGCCAACGTCAAACAGTGGAAACAGCAGCTGGGGGCCTATCAGGAAGAAGCCGAGAGGCTACACAAACGAGTAATGCTCTGTTAACGAACACCTTAAAGCCTCACCTGCTCTAGATTCATATTTTCTGACTTTTTCTTTCCTTTGTTGCAGGTGACAGAGTTGGAATGTGTGAGCGGCCAAACAACGGCGATTAAATCTCAGAAAACAGAACTTAACAGGACAATAGAAGAGCTGGAGTTGGCTTTGAAGTCCAAAGAGGAGGTATGGGAGCAAAAGGTGGCTTCTGTAAAGAAATGGAAACTACAGCGGCTCCGGTTGTAAAACGTACTCTGTCATTTCGTTTCCAGGAGTTGGAGAGACTTAAAGCAGAGGTGGAGAGTGCCAATGAGTTTAAGTTTCAGAAGGACTCCCTCACCCAGAAGCTAAAAGTGAGTAACACTGAAAAAACTGCTTATGTACTGATAAACTCTGATTGAGACAGCGCCCATATCTGACCAAGGAAGTGATGAATAAAAAATAACAAAAAAAGAAAAAAATTCTGCTTTTTTTACTGTTGAGTTTGAGAAAGTTTGGAGAACATTCTGTTTAACTCTGTGCAAAGCAGCCAGTCAGACAGATAGAGCTGTGTGTCACCCACACAGCAGTGAAAAAGAGCTAAAAATGTTACCAGATATGGAGAGAAAAGTGCCTTAATAAGATGGCTTAAAAACTGTGAATTAATTTGTGCATGATTGGATTCTTACAAATATGTTCAAATGCACTTGCAACTATAAGCCAATTTTGGACACAAAATAAAACACAAATTACAAACTGCACGAATGTAAATTTATCCATGTTTCACCTTCTACTTGATGAATTTGATGATTTTGTGTTAAAAAGGACAATATTCAAGGTTGAACTAATCCATCTGTATGATTTACTGACATCTAGTGGTAAAGACTGGAAAAGAAATTATGTTAAATGTGAGTGAGTCTTGGTGTCATTGTCCTTTAAACATACCATGTATTTGTGAAACTGAGGCTCTGGGAAGCATGAAATGATTATAAAAATCGTTTATGCATTCATAATCTGATCTGTGCATAAATGTATTTTTTTCTGTACGTATGAAGTAATTCATGTACATGTATTTTACAGTTTGTATATGTAGGACTTTTTTTGTTTATAAAATTATTCCATTTATGAGATTGAAAAAAACAAAAATTTGTGTAAAACCTGAAAGTTTGTACAGTTTGAAATTGATACTTTTTCTCATTTATTTTTGTTCAAAATGGCTTGACATTTGTATGCATTTGAACACACATTTGCAAGTACCTAATGATATCAGATTGATTTTCTCTCTATAACCAGGGAAAAGTAGATAATGATCAAAGAAGGGGCCCTGGACGGAGCCCAAAGAGACATTGCTGGTGACTACAGCGTGAATAATTATTTTTCAGTTGTGCAAGCACAGACAGAGAAGCTGGAAAGATGCCCAGCATTGATATATGTAGAGACAATGCAGGTTCAGAAAACAAGTCATACGATTACCTCCTTTGAAAACCTGACTGGTGAATAAAAGAAAATAAATTCAACACACTGTGTGACGACAGGCTGCACAATGAAGCAAACCTCAGGGTTTTCTGGACTATCTTGGCCTATTTCCAGCCTCACACGTTTTCAGATATCAAAATGTGGGAGCAGACGCCTCCTGAGTTCATTTTGTCCAGTTGGGTGCAGCCTGCATGTTCGTGACATCTTCTAGAAACACATCCATCAAGCATCCAGTGCAGAGAAGGCCTGCTTCCCTTTGTGATTTCTTACATTCTGTAGGTTTTTACAGACGCACACGTCTGGATTGCTCTTCTCGATAGGACAAGATACTGGCCGTCTGACTTGGCTGCCCACTCTATCTGTGGCAGCAGCTGTATTTGGATCATAAACATCTTCAGTGTGTAACTGTTTTTTGTTGTTGCGTACATAAGGACACGGAGTCGAGGAACCAGACGCTGGAGGCTCAGATGAACGAGCTGGAGCAGCACCTGGAGAGCAGCCAGCTGGAGAGGGAAGCCTACCGGAAGAACCTGCGCTCGCTGCTGGAGCTGCTGGACAGCAAGATCTTCGAACTGACCGAGCTGCGCGACACTCTGGCCAAGCTGATCGAAGGCAGCTAGAGACCAAGGCTCCTCCTTCTCCTCCTCCTCTTCAGCCACCGATGCAGCAGCCAGCACTCACAGGTCTGCCCCGAAGAACAGCACCTGCATCTTACTGCACGTTGGCACTCACATCGTCACCGACACGACTTGAAAACTTTTTCTTTTTCTCTCTCACACGTGTCAGAGTTTACACATGACTTCATGCATTTACGGTACACATACTTTTGATGGTTTACAAACAGCCAAGTGAATCCTTCCCTCCGCTCCACGCGGGAAATCATTGTGAATTTTTTTTTCTCCTTGGCTCTTTAAACATAAGAGGAAGAAACTAAAAAAGAGTTTGAGCTTGGCGGCAGAATTGCAGCGTCTACCTGGAGTCGACGATGGATCCACTCTTAGGTCGTCTTTAGTTTTTCCCTCCCTCGCTTTTTCCAAACAGGTCATCGAAACTTCCGTCATCAGCCAAATGAACCCCTCTAGTCTTCGATGGATTCTTTCTTTTTGTGTTTAAGTGAAGAAGAGGCGATGGACGGACTGGAACTCGAGGATGTCTGTATGTCTTATATTCTTATACAATACATGAGCAATACAATAACAGAGCGTACGAGGGTTTAAATACACTTTCCACTCTCACTTTCAGGTAATTTGACTCCTCCCTCAGATAAGTTTAAACCACAAGCGAGGTGGGCTTTTATTAGGTTTTTTTCTTTCTTTTTCAAGGATATAACATCTTCATAGTGCACTTGTTTGTGTGTATGTGTGTGTGGGTGAATCAGATGTTTTCTTACCCCTCTTGTTTCTATTGCATCTTGAAGTGCAATGATCAACCCTTTTTTTTTTGTTTATTTATTGCAAAAAATAAGTTGTACAAAAAGCAAAATATCTTTATTTACATCTTGTTTTGACTTTTTTTTTTTTTCCCGGTACGTGACTCAAGAGGATTTACAGAAAAACTGGCAATATTTATCTGAGAAGGAAAATGGAACAAGTGAGAGGAGGTCGCAGAGAATCTTTTTCTGTTTTGTTTCTTTTGCCAAATGATGTTTTTCTTGTACAGAACTGAATATTTTGCTGATGGTGCCTTTGGCACAGAGATGCATCAACGGTAGCTAACTTACTTTATTTTTTTGGATTAACTATTGCCAAAAATTAGAGCATATGCTTCAGTATGTACACCTGGAATAAAAAATACTATCTAAGGGCTTGTTGTTGGCTCGGGTACACCCGGTAGACTCTGATGATTTTAGCGATGACTTCTCACATTGAACATGATGTATATTAAAGCGGAAAAGGGATTTTATTATGACTTCTACATGTTGATTAAACCACATGCATAAAAACACAAATTGTAATTTTGAGTTTATAGTAAAACAAAACCAAAAGAAGACTATGTCACTGTGTTGTTCTTTCACCCTGAGTCCAGACTACGATAAAATCCATGCACTAGACTTATTTTCTGCAGCTTTTTGGTCTCAACCTCACTTAAACACATTACAGAAATGTCAGACCTCGTCCTCTGCATCATATCCAGAAGTTAACTTCAAAAAACAAACATGCCAGCATCACTGCAGGGATTGAAGAAGCAGGAAGTGAGTCTCAGTGATCAGGCCATACAGACACTGTTTGCTAGATTACTCCCAAACTAATTGGGGTTTTTTTTTGTTTTTTTATTTATTTATTTATTTATTTATTTATTTTATTTATTTACTCCCAAACTAATTGATGTTTACATGATGTTTAGCATGTGTGGTGGCACTCCAGTGAGGAGTGGCGCGATCATTGTGTCTTGCCTATAGACCAGCTTGGTGGTCGTAGCATAGGGGTCTGGGTCTGCATGAGGACTCCCAGCATTGGGGAACTGGAATTTCTGAGGGAAATATTAATTCCAACATGTCCTGTTTTATTCTGAAGCAGAATCTGATCCCCTCCCTTCAGAGACTGGGCAGCATGAGAGTTGTCCGGCATCAAAATGATGCCAAACGCACCACCATGATGGCGGTCATACCTTGCTGAGGAAGCTGAAGACGAAGCTGATGGAGTGGTCCAGTATGCTTTCAAACTGGAGCTGAATTGGGCACCTGTGGGGCAAGGTAGAGGAGCACAAAATGTCCAACATCCATCAGCTCTGTAATGTGTTGATGTAGATCTGGGAGGAAGATTATAGTAACAGATACGTTTTTTTTGTTTTTTTTTAAATGGCTTTGTGTAGGGTAATTTTCAGAGAACACAAAGTTTACACTGCTATACCAGTGAATACTCTAAGTTATATCCCAGTTTATGTTTCCAAAATGTGAGGAGTGTTATGTGAACTAACTTTTTTGAGACAGTTTTACTCGTCTCTTTATATGTTTGCATTTCAGACCTGCTGCACAAATCCCTCAAACACAGCAGGGACATTTTGTAAAATCTCAATTTCTTCTCACTCAACAGCGCTGTTACCTACTGATGACCAGTTACAGATGTTTTATTTAGTCCAATGCTTTCTACAATCACACCTGAAAGTGCTTGCAGTATGTGAAGAATGTGGTTTTGCACTGAGGCCCTGGAAAAGAAATATTCTTGAAGGCAGCATGTTTTTTCTGTAAAATCTCTGCTAACTTTTCTGCATGAATGAAGCAAAAAAGTAAAGTAGGATTTTTCCACTTTTAGGTTATCCGTTTTAAATAACTTTTCTTATGTGTATGAATCAAACTGACCTAATTTAGGTTTCGGGCTGTAAAATTGTTTCCTTTCGTGGAATTATTTAGACCACCACCATGGGATTAATTTTACACTGCATCACTCTGGCTAATCTACTACAAACCCGCCTTCTTTCACCAGAGAGCTGATTTTGAGTCATACAGACAGTGGACGGTCTGGAAAAACAGATTTTGAACAGTAGTTTATACTTTTAAAATCATCTTAATGGGTATATCAATGTTGTACAAACCAAAAAAGAAGTTTATTTTCACATTTCTGTAAAATGTTTCTGAACAAGCGCCCTCTATTGGCCAGCCCCTCCTGCGTCCTGCTCATTTTAGCCAATTGGAGTTCGAGTTACTCAGAGTGGGCGGAGTCATACTGTACTATAAATACAGTGCTGCGCTGTTGAACAGCAAAAGTATGCACTTGAATGAAAGTGAGCATCTTTATAGAAGTAAACCCTGCGTTAATAGGCAACAATGAGAGAAATTGTCCATCTTCAGGCCGGCCAGTGTGGTAACCAGATTGGAGCCAAGGTAAGTACAAAATACCTAGCCTTGTGCGTGTTTTACAAGGACAATTTTGCATAGAAAGACCATATTCTTGTTTTTCATGCCGGTGCTTTTGCTCGTCTAGCAACTTAAATCCCATCCTATGCGTTGAATCTTACCGACCGCAATTTAATCCGATCATAATTTAGTTATAAGTAAGTATGGAATCGTGAAAAATGTTTACAATTATGGCGACTTTTCTTATTTAAGACTCACAAATACCATTATTTTTATGGTCAAGTAAGTTAGCCGTTGAAACCTTAACGGTTGAGTTAACTGTTAACCTCAACGGTTAAAGTTGCTATTTGGATGGAGTGAAAAATAGAGCTGTGGGGAGGTGTTCCTACAATATCCACACTTTTATAATTGTATTTTTTCTGTTTTTATTTTGTTACATATTTATCTTAGGGACTTAGGGAATGTTTATCGATGAATCAGTTTTCAAACTATGGTTTCATAGTCGCAATGGAAATACATCAAAGATTTTTTTAATCTTTACACTCTTTTTTTTTTTTTACCCGTTTATATAATTCAGGTTCATAGTGGAGCATCTGATTATGCAGTATAAGCGTTTTTATGCTTTCCGCCATTGACTGTGCCGAGAGGCCGAATGACGGTTTGAGTTCAGAACGGCCTCAGCCAATGGCGGATAGGGTTGCGCGTGCCAAGCGAAACTGACAAAAACAAAACAAAACGTAACCCACTAAACAAGCTATTTATAGTATTTGTTTATCCTATGTACTGTTCAAATCATGACATTATCATTATTTATTCTCGTAGTTTTTTATAGGCTATAATTGTATAAATATTAAGATTGTAAAATAAAAATGCATTTCATTGCAGTTCTGGGAGGTTATCAGTGATGAACATTCTATTGATCCAACTGGTGCCTACCATGGAGACAATGACCTGCAGCTGACCAGGATCAATGTTTATTACAATGAAGGATCAAGTATGTACTATGAGAAGATTTCTTTTGTTTGTTTTTTCTTAAATGAAAATTCCTGACCTGTACTGTGTATTTATTGTGTTGCAGGTGGTAAATATGTTCCACGTGCTGTGCTTGTGGACCTGGAGCCAGGCACCATGGAATGTGTGAGATCTGGACCCTTTGGCCAGGTCTTCAGGCCTGACAACTTTGTTTATGGTAGGTTACTGAGATGTGAAGTCATTGTGCAGCACAAGGAACTGAAATTAAATTAAACGTGTGTAATCTTGTTTTTCAGGCCAAAGCGGTGCTGGTAACAACTGGGCCAAGGGTCATTACACGGAGGGTGCAGAGCTGGTGGACTCTGTCCTTGATGTGGTGAGGAAGGAGGCAGAAAATTGTGACTGTCTGCAGGGCTTCCAGCTCACACATTCCCTGGGTGGTGGCACGGGCTCCGGTATGGGTACCCTGGTAATTAGTAAGATCCGTGAGGAATACCCCGACCGTATCATGAACACCTTCAGCGTGATACCTTCCCCAAAAGTGTCTGACACGGTCGTGGAGCCGTACAACGCCACATTATCAGTCCATCAGCTTGTTGAGAACACAGATGAGACATTTTGTATCGATAACGAGGCCCTCTATGACATCTGCTTCCGCACTCTCAAACTCTCAACTCCCACATATGGAGACCTCAACCACCTGGTCTCTGCAACCATGAGCGGCATCACCACTTGCCTCAGGTTCCCCGGACAGCTGAACGCTGACCTGCGCAAGCTGGCCGTCAACATGGTGCCGTTCCCTCGCCTGCACTTCTTCATGCCGGGCTTCGCTCCCCTCACCAGCAGAAGCAGCCAGCCGTACAGGGCGCTCACAGTCCCAGAGCTCACCCAGCAGATGTTCGACGCCAAGAACATGATGGCCGCCTGCGACCCGCGCCACGGCCGCTACCTGACCGTCGCCGCCATCTTCCGCGGCCGCATGTCTATGAAGGAGGTGGATGAGCAGATGCTGCAAATGCAGAACAGGAACAGTAGCTACTTTGTCGAATGGATCCCCAACAACGTCAAGACCGCCGTCTGTGACTTTCCTCCCCGAGGCCTCAAGATGGCCTCCACTTTCATCGGCAACACCACGGCCATCCAGGAGATCTTCAAGCGCATCTCTGAGCAGTTCACCGCTATGTTCAGGCGCAAAGCTTTCCTCCACTGGTACACCGGGGAGGGGATGGATGAGATGGAGTTTACAGAAGCCGAGAGCAACATGAACGACCTGGTGTCCGAGTACCAGCAGTACCAGGACGCCACGGCGGAGGAGGAGGGAGAGTTTGACGAGGAAGGCGAGGAGGAGCCGGCTTAAGTCTACAGTTGCTACAAACCACTAATGAGTCTTAACTCTTAATTTTTTTGCCATTTTCTGGATTCCTGGCCAAGCATTTACCATTTTTAACATTTGATATTTACTATTATTCTAAGGTTTCACTATTTTAATATTGTATAAATAGTTAAGTTTTCATTTTGGTTACAAAGTTCAGTTGTGATATCGTTCAAAATATTTACTGTTTCAGATTCTTCAGTATTGTTCAAAATATTCAGTTGAGGTTCAAAATAAAAGTTTTTGAATTATCTCCTTTGGTTTATTTTTAGTGACTTTAGTTAGAATATAATCAAATATAATCAACTGAATACAGTTGATCATATTTACTGAGTGTAATATTGTGCAGCCAGCACTCACATCCAGGTCCCTGTGCTGCTTTCTGGGGAAGAAATGCTCGTCCAGGATGCTTATTAGCACTGAGCCTGCCGTGTTCACCAACACATCCTGGAAGACCTCAGGTCAGCGCCTGAATAAGATTAGGAAGCCAGTAAGGAGCTCATCTCCAGCATAACGCGGGGCACATTGTCTTTTGTAAGAGTACTTTTTCAAATATTCGTAACATCCCAACTTTTTTAAAGGTTCAAATATTTGGTCTGAATGAGTTGACTTATTTTTTTAACAAATGGCAGAATTTGTTTCTTCCTTGTGCGGTGAACATGTGGTTGCTCCTCATCCGGCCTTCACTTCAGGCCGGATGAATCATGAATCAGATTTCTGACTGCCTTTTACTTCAAAGACATTTTTTTATTTTCAAAAAGGGAAAAATTATATACACATGGGATATATATAAAGCAGAAAGGAATGTCATGACAGGAGGCAAAAAGAAAACTTTATAAAGTACATTTACATTTGTATGCTTTAAAAAAATCTTTAAAATATGAAGTTTTAATAAATACTTCAATACATTTAGGGCATGCGGATACATTTTTCATCATTTACATTTCACTTCAGTATAATCTATTAAATGACTTTCTTTCCATCTTCATTATTGCACGAACGTGATGGGTTTGTCCTCAAACCAGTCACATGCATAAGGTGGTAAAACCGGTGAAAAGTTGAAAGAAAATTGTGCATAAAAACTTAGATTTTATAGATGTGAGAGGAAACATGACAATAGAGAGGAACTGCTTGCCTTTTATTTATTTATTAATCACTACTTAGCAGCAGCCAGTAACTCCACACATCCTGTGCAGTAGTCTCTGTAGTTATACAAGTTTTCCTGCTCTTAGATGCTCTAAGTATCCTTTCAGATTGATGTAACTCTGCTAGCTAATCCGCATAAAAACTGCTTTTTTTGTCATAAATTCTGTAACCTGGTGAAAAATGCCTTTATTAAACATGTAACAATGTGAACAAAACTTAATGTTACTCCACATAATGTAGCTCCTGATTGCTGTTACTTTGAACAACTATGAGGGAATTATTGTGCCTGTGAAGAAGACTTAAACTGGAATGAATATCAGTTTCTGAAACCATAAAAACTTGATTATGAATCACTAAAATCTGTTGAAATAACACAATAATTGTCTGAAAGTGTGATAGCTGCAGGTGCCGTGGAGAAAAGACCAGTCCGCTCTCATGATAGTACATGGCTGCCATCTTCTCTTTGCCGTGGCAGCATATTTAACTGGTATTTTTTCCATTACTGAGTAAATCAAATATTTTGTCATTTAGCTGGTTAGAAACATTTGAGATGGTTTTGTAAACATCGTGGTTTGGCACAAATGGATGCAAGCTTCCACCTGAGTTAGAGACAAATGGAAAACACCTTTGAAATGCACCATGGGAGTTACAGTAAAGGAAAATTAATGGTTCATGGTTTTCTTTTTAAAATCAAGCTTTAAATGAAAAACTTTTGATGAGTCAGACTACAAAAAGGCTTTGTGCAGGCTGGCAGATCCTTCTGTTAAAGTGTTTATGCTAAGCTAGGTTAATTTAATATTAATTTGGATCAAACAGACAAACACACGAGTGGTAAAAATCCTCTTATATAACCACAAGTAATGAAAAAGCTTTGACTCAAGCTACAGTGATCGATGCATGACTTAACAAAAGCAGAAAAAAAACATGGATTTTTTGTTAAAATAAATTCAGTAACATACACACACACACCAAACATAAACTCCAGAGTATAGGAGTGGAAAAGAAATCTTTGGGAACAAGAAAACAAAAAAGGCAGTGATAAAACAAAGAAACCCAACCATGAAAACAAACAAGTTCCACACAATAAACAAAAGTTATCTATAAGTTGTCAGGTGTGAAGGGCAGTGTGTCCTCATATAATCCCCTCCAACAGGCTTCATTAAGCAAATTAACGGTTTTAAAATTATATCAAATAATCATATATGCATGTAATCTGAATAATCCTCATAATTTCTGACAGTTTACAGCATCATTAAATCTGAAATCTTTTAATCACCCAAAACCCTCAAAGATCCAGTTTACAGTCACAGAAGATGAGAAAAAATCTGTAAACCAGATAAAATTGTTTTTCTTGATAAAACCTTTGGGGATCTTAAAAGTCACACACTGCAGTGTAATTTTCCTTTTCAGCCAAAATCAGACCAGATACGTAAACATCACAGAAACAACCGAAACATTTATACCTCAAACTGAGGCAACACAAACGCTTCACAAAGAGATTTTAGTCAAAATACTGACCTGGCAGAGCATGGAGACGACGACATGCATGTTGAGTTATCAACGAACAAATATGATGCAACAAATGATGGAGAAACCTGATTTCATTGGATTTCTGTCTGTGGTTGTCTAATCACAACTCCTTTCATTAAGTCTGCCATCCTGTCTCTTTAGATCATATCTTAATGTACATTGATCCTTTCTGAATAGAAAATGATTCAGCTAACCATGTTCCTGTAAAGATGTGGACGTGTTCTGGTCGTTAAACTAATAAGAGTAGATGTTAGTTGTGATGTAAAATGTAAAAAGTGTACAGTAAACGTACTCAGAGAAGGTCTGAGACAACAAGATGCTCACTTCCTAAAACAAACCCATCACAGCGAGCTACAGTACGACTCCGACGTAACGAGAGGTTAGAGGTTGTATCCTCGCCAAGAGTGCCACGGCAACAAGTATAAAAGATTAGTGGTCCATCTTTACGAACACACGTATGAAAAGAAAACAATTATTTTAAAAAAACTAACCATTTTGTTCAAATTGCACCAAGGCGTCTCCAGGTGACCCTGGTTTGTCTGCGTGTCTCCTTGTTTCTCTTCAGCTTGGCTTCACATATCCATAAAAGATCAAGTTTGACATTAAAATCTCTTCCAACAGACTAGTTTAACTTTCCCAGTCGGTGCAAGGAAGGCCTTCATCCTCGGACTCGGACTCCGGCGAAGCCTCTTTGATCCTCCTCAGAGCCTCGTGGATGCTGCGGGTCAGAGCGTCAGCCGAGTGCGGAAAGCTCTTAGGGTGGCGCTGCTGCTCCGGACAGGTGCGCACCTTCTTCAGCCGGACGCCCTGTCGGATCTGAGCCAGGATGTTGTTGCTGTCGTCGTCCGGGTCGGGTCCCAGGACGCGCAGCTCGGCCTTCCTCAGGTGGAAACTGCCCCGTTTGAGTGAGGCCAGCACCTCGTCCATTGGCGAGCCCGCTGTGAACACAAGGTTCAAAGGTTGACACCCAAATGCATCTTCATGTACATCAAACTCAGCTTGAAAACAACTATTGCAAGTAAATATTGCAAACTGCAAACAATACCACTTTTTTTCCAAACCAATGCTGATACTTAAATCTGATTACTTACAGATACTGGGAACTAATACCAATACTTATACCACACAAAAAAATCAAATGAATTGGAAGACCAGTTTGATTTTCTTCTCTACTTTTTACAACAAACGGTGATGAAATAAATAAAATATAAATAAAAATGACAACATAACTAAAATTTCAAGTGAAAATCAACATTTCACGTAATATATTCGGCTCAGTTCCTGGTATGAATCGACTCTAATGAGTACGAGTACAAGTACTTTAGAGCGGTATCAGTCGCGATACAACCCTCATACAAACATTTCACATCTTTATGAACGAAATTTGAGACTTTTGTAATGCACCAGAGGACAAAATAAAAATAAATACATCTCTGAACTGTTGCTCTGTTCACAAGAGCTGTTAATTGAATTGCATTCATTTATCATACAGGGACAAGGCGTATTAATGAACATCTGTAGTTACTAGGGATGTAACAATTCACTCAAGCCATGATTCAATTTGACTCGATTTGTTTTTTCACAATTTTTTTCCAACAAAATAAATTTTAAATATTTTATGACCAAATGAATTGTCTTTTTCTTATATTTGCCTTTTTCTCCCTTGTTTAAAACTGTGACCTTACATTGCTTGTTGGATTAACAAAACAAAATACTGAACAATCATAGATATGGAAATGATCACAAATCTTTATGATCAAAAGAAGTTTTATTTCTTTTGAACGTCATCTGCATTTCTTGCATTGCATGCGAATCGACTTCTACATCGATTGCCATTTAAACTAGTTTGAATCAATTTCAAATTGATTTTTGGTGTATTTATATCCCTAGTAGCAACAGATGTAAACAAGCTGGATCATTGCTTGCAAGCTAATTTGCATCCACCGTCCCTAAGCTGGTGAAGACAAGCCTGTGCAGAGGTACAGCTCAGATCACTCTTACTTGTTATCATGGCTTAACAAGATCACAAGTCACCAGGAAAGAAAACAAGAAATTCCAGAGGCGATGGGAGGTGTACTCAATTGGATGAATAAAATCAAGCTAGTAGCCACTGATGGGTGAAAATCTATTTCCATTTAGCTATAAAATAATGCTAAATAAACACAGTTAAACTGGACAGAGGAGGATTTAATTTGGGGTATAACTGGGCCACAATGACTTGTAATCTAGTTTTGAGTCATCTGAGTATTTTTTCTCACTTTTTCTACCTGTTTTTTGTCATTTTAAGGGAAGCTGCAGTTTTTCCAACTTCAAACTGAAAGACTTCCTCACCTCTCCTCCACTGCGATGAGTCCAGAGAGGCAGTCTTCCTCAGCTTCTTCCTCGCCGTCAGCAGCTGGCTGCTGTCAAAGAACCGAGGGGAAAATGGAGCCAGCGGCAGCGAGGTCGACTCAGAGTCGCTTTTAAGCTGCCGCGCCGGAC
>JAVQJG010035613.1:0-16667 GCA_036024015.1 Craterocephalus amniculus
AATGTGCTGGAAAAGTTGTTTTATTCAGGCAATGCAACATAAAAGGTGAAACCAATACATTTTATGTACTAAGTACGGATGGATGAGTTTACTTTCAGAGGCCTGACATTTTTGTATCTAAAGTCCATTTTTACTGATTTTAATCAATATTATGATTTTCTGAGTTATTTGATTTGAGGTTTTCTGAAGTGTACATTTCATCTTTAAATTTAAGTAATAGGTATTACTTAATTAAAATATCCTGAATAAGTGCTGCATTTCTGTACAGTAACTTAACTTCACAGATAAAACGCAGACACATAGACAAATAGTATGCATATCAATATATTTCCGCTTTTATTTGTTTAGATTTTGCTTCAGAAGCTTCAGAAGATTTTGCTTCAGAAGCTTCAGAAAACCTCAAATTAAAAAACTAAGAAAATTTGAATATTTATTAAAATCAATAAAAGATGGATTTAAAATTTTAAAAAATGTCAGACCTCTGAAAGTAAACTCCTGCATCTGCACTTAGTACATAAAATGTATCGGTTTCACCTTTTACATTGCATTGCCTGAATAAAACAACTTTTCCGGCATATTCTAATTTTCCGAGTAGTACCTGTATTTAGTCTGCAGACTAACAGACTTACATGTTTTCCTACTTATGTTTCAATTATAACTTTACTGTAACAGATATTGTCTTTTGTCTTATGCAATCAGGGCCAGGTTGTAAACACCAGCAGTGAGCAATGCCTACAGGCCCAAAATGCTCATTGTCAGTCCCTCTAATCTTCGTTGCACTTCTCTACCTGGACAACCATCCTTACCTTCAGTCCTGTCTTTTCATCATCACTACCATTATTAGTAGAGGAAGGTGTCTCGTCCCCCAGCCGGGACACGAGGACAAAGTCCTCACTGTTGAGAGTGGACACTGAGTCTGAAGACACGCTAATCTTCCCCACCGAGCCCTTGTCATCCATGACTGCCGCAGTTAAATTCAGCCACGCTGCTCATGAATGGAAGACGAGAGGAGGCAGTGGTGGGAGATGATGAGCAAAATCACCTGGAAAAATAAATAAATGAAAGAAAGAAGCAGAAAACAGTCATGATGTGATGATATCCATGAGGAGCATAATTATAAAGGCAAGTGGAGATTTGGCTAACCCTTTAAAAATTGTGGAATAAAAAAAAATCAAATGTTTTTTTTACAAAACCCACAGAACAAAATACAAAACAAATATGGGGGAAATGAAAGGTTAAGCAGAAAAAAAAGTTAGTTCAATTAAAATGTAGAAGTAAGATAATACTATGCAGAAGCAATGATACGGGGAAGATAAAATGATCTGTGGGTCATTTAGAGACTTTCTGAAGAGGAATCTTTGCAAAATGATTTGATGTAATGTAAAGTCAGGGTGATGCAAATACTAGGGAGAAATTAAGGAACGTAACACTTAGCTACAACCACCCATTTCATCTATTTCGGCACTTCCTCTTGCAGTGCAAACTGTTGTGCAATACCAATAAATCAGAAATGTACTAACAAGAACACATTAAACTCAGAAATGTTGAAAATGGATGTACTATAAGATACACAATCGCTTCCTTCACCTAGTAACACAACCACAAATAATCCTGTAACTGTCCAAACTGTAGATTAAGTCAGAACAAAACATACTAGTGTTAAGCTGTTATAAAAACTTCTTAATTTTCCACCTGCAGGGCAGAATGTGCAGAAAGAGACATAATATAGCTCTTTCTTTCACTTGTCTTATACTAATGTCAAGTTTGCCAATGAAAAAGTAAAAACTGGAAGGTCATGGCAGTAAATAATGTGCATTCTGATAAGAAGAATATCATACTGACCCAACCAAACCCAATAATAGTGGCAATTCTGAGAACGTATTATATTCTGCACTGATAATAAGGAGGATGTTATCATAAGGCTTCTGCACACAAAATATAGGCCACAGTCAATTTTCACAGCAAACAATAAAAATAAACAACTGAACTATCATCTATTGTTCTTTTTCCAGCTTCTGTTGCCAAATTGATATTGAACCCCAGGACACATTGATTCATTGTAGCTAAATTAGTGTTGCTTCAACCCTCAGACAAGCCAATAAAGCTTCAACATATTTTGTGACTTGAATCTACCCTTGAATCTAGCTGGTCCTCCCACTAATTGAGGGTGGGCTCATGCTTCACCACACACTTCTGTTTTTTGCTCTGGTTTGCTGTGTGGTTCTTTCTCGCAGTTTGAGTCACTCAGACCAAAACAAGACTGATAAAAATACTTGAGAACAAGTTACACACTGATTAAGGAAGTTTTCTAAAGCAGATTTTGCGACAGAACTTTAGAGACTCCAAAACAACGGCATGTTTTGATGCACTTGTTTAATGCATGCTGATGTTTAGTTGACAACATTTATACTTTTTCAAATGAAGGGGGAAGTCCCACCAAAAGTGGATTTTAAATGAAATTTTTCCACAGTTATCATTTTTATACATGACTTCACTGTGCCCACTCACTGTGTGTGTGTTAGATGATACTAAGATAACTGAATTATTGAGAGTTTTGGTAAATGCCAGCCTGCACAACCAGTGTCATAAACAAAAAGATGAAAATAAAACAACCAGCAACAGGCAGAATTTTCTGCAGAACTTAGACTCTTTAAACATGGAAAACACTGACAAATTGGTGGCAGCTATTTTAAAATCACTTTTTAAAAATGTGATACTACCACAATACCAGAAGCACATAGGGCAAGCACACATCCTTTAAAGTTTCTTTTCAGTTCCTTGTGTCATAAAACAAAAACAGCATTCCCACACAGTAATGTCATCCCCTTCAAGTATACAAAACAATCAACTACAACATTAAAACAGTAACACAGACGTATAAAGTGAGCAATGATGCTTTTACTGTTTCATACAAGATGTTCTGCTGGTATTCAAATGATCTGATGTGTTTCCTCTATAAGGATGAATCATGATCTATCCAGCAACTTGTACAGTAAGAGCAATACATCTCCAACGGGTCAACAGACAACAGAGCTCCTGTACAGTACCAGCTAAAAGGACAGCACTGGACTTCACAAAAACTGAATAGGAAGGGCTTAACGAATACAGTGAACACCCCACATACCAGTCGGATGGCATCTGCGTCAACAATCCAAAGGTCCAGAGCATCTACTCCTAATAACATCACACTGACAGAGACTATTTGTGGTTGCGCATGGAGGGCCGACACAATATTAGGGTAGTGGTCTGTTATGGCTGATCAGAGAATGCCTGATATTAAAAGGCCAATTGCTTTTATCTGATGTGATCAGCAAGACGATATATCCTTGCCGGTACTAAAGGGCAAAAACTAAATAAATGGAATTAGCAAACACACCAGTTTTTTTCATCTGAATCTTCCAGGTTTGTTCAGCAGCTGTGTCCAAGGTTAATTCAAAGTATTATAGCATAACAACAAGAAGAATCATTTTTTGTGATTTTAGTTTGCTTTTTTTAACGCCTGACCATGTCAAAAAAATTTCATCAGGAACCCTATTTCCTCCAAAAAACTGCAAATTACATGTGACTCAATTTTAAAGATCTATTCGGCAGGAATATTCCTCAACCAGCTAAAAATGAAGCATTAAAGTTTGTAGAAAACAACGCAGTAGCCAGAGCATCATTCTGCTAAAATGCCCAACAGGAACAGTTTAAAAGTTCACTGCTTTGAAACTAAAGAATTAATAATTTTTACATGAGAGCAAAGTGGATACTGACTACTGTTTTAGATCCTAGACAGGCAGTAGTCAGCTTTCCTGACTCATTTATGGATCAAGTAGCACTAAATACTGCAAACTCTATTGACTTTGCAGCTGATACTTGACACTTTCACGTCCATGCTGAAAGAAAAAAAATCTTTTCAGGCTGGATCACATCCCTAAGCTCAAATACACAAGCAGCTGTACTATGAAAACAAATAAGTACTTAGTCACCCAAAGGCACACATCTGTATGCACACACAAGCCCGACACTGACTAGCCGACAGCTCCAGCAAACTTATAATGGCTGCATTGTCACCCTGCTTTCCTCCCCGGCCTCAGCCACAGATCTCTGCCAGCTCCTGCCAAGCCACACTGTTCCTTATCAAACTTTTCAGTGGCCTGGTTCACTTCCAGAGACACACATCAGCCCATCGCCAGTCACTGAGGAGACCGACTATAACTGATACAAAGATCTAGAAATGTCAAAAACTGCAGGAACAATTAATGATTCATGCGACCTAAAAGATCTTTGGCAAAAATTGTGCTTTTGTCTTCATTAATTTGGTCATTGTGCCTTCTTTTTCACTGATTTAATTTCTCCAAGTGTTATCTTGGGTCTATTCATCGCTCTATATAACTTAGCTACTGTGATTTAAGAGAATTTTCTAAACCAAAAAGTATATGGTTTAAGAAATTTTAATACAGTAGTAGCACTGCATTTAAATGTCATTCAACTATTTTTACCATTTTTATCAGTTAAATGTTGTGTACATACAATGAGTGTAGGAAAATATAATGTGCCCACCTACAGACAGGAGAGAGCTGTGGAGAATTTCTGTCTAACAGACCACACCCAATGTTATTGAATTTACGATCATATATAGTAATTAGTTGCTAATATTTACATCTTATTAGCTAGAGAAAGCCCAATATTTTGTTTGAATAACAGCTATAAGATTTATTAGATATTGATTCTTTCAGACTAAGACATGCAGGCAATCTGGGAACATATTAAAGTTAAATGATAATGCCTCTGAGGGGGAATTAGCAATGCATTTCATACAAACATGGTAAAAAAGACACGCTAAGCCTTCTTGCTTCCTGTGCCAGACGTTTGAACAGATACATTTAATAAATTAAAGAAAAACCTAAGTCATCAGGTTTTTGCAAACAAGTAAACTGAAAATTAAAAATAAAGATCTTCCAGAACATGAATGAAGTCCCTTTTTGGAAAGTCTACATATGTTTTCTGCAGATATTCGTCTGTAAACATCATTTCCATCTAAAAAGATTGGGTCCCTTAAAAGTTTTGTTTCACAGGTCACTGAGTTCTGATCGACAATGCCTTTCAACATTAAATAAATTGAAAAATAGTATTTAGTTTTGCTACAGCTGATTTAAAAATGAATAACTTTCTAGCTTTATAAAAGGCACAAAAGGATTTTCTTGGTTTTTCCTAGCCAACAATTATTATTTTCATTACTGTTAGTTTATATGAACCCGCCTCAAATACTGTGTCAGCGCATAATTATGGAGTAGCTTCCTCGGATCTCTTCATTTATTAACTGATTGAAATGCTTTAATACATCATACAGGATGCTGAGCATCTTGAAGAGTGGGGTGTCTGACCTGTGAAGTCATGCTGTAGTGTACTATGTGTTTGAGTATAAGGCAAAAGCAGATCAATACAATCCAAGTTTGTCAATTAGGATATTTTAGCAAAGCAGTCTGAATATTTAATAGCAAATTGTGACCCTGAACATTTTTTTTTTACACTTATTAAGTTGCATTTCTGGCCTGACATGTACTGACAAGATGCAGTCAGGTTTGGACACTCTATCCAAATTGTTGGCTAAGGTCTTGCCAGTTTTATCAAAGACACAAACGATAGTACACTCTGCAAATGACCTACAGTGACTCACTCAGAATTACAGTAAATCTAATCTGGGAACAAAAAACCAACAAGATCGGCCTCTCTTAAACGTCATAGTCAAACAGACTCCGGAGCTGTAAAAACATATCCTGTCTATTCATGTGTAAAAACACGCGCACAGGTTTTTTTGTGTGCGTGTTTTGCTTTACACCCTACCACTCTCGATCTGAACGGGCTTTCCTCGGCTGCCAGCTGGGCCCTATGTGCGCCACATAAGAGAGAGGACAACACATAAATACACAGAGGGGAAGAGAGACAGAAAGAGCCAGTGAGCATTCAGGCATTCAACATAGTCCCTTTCAACCTGCCTCAGAGCAGTGATTTCAGTCAGGCACACACAGCTTTCACAGACGGAACAAGAGAGGAAAAGGGAAGAAATGACACTAAGAACTTCACTGCTACAAGGTTACCTAACAGATATAATATAATAGGGGGAAAAAATAAATTAAACAAAACAGGAGCCCTGAATGAACAATACATTATTTCAACAAATTAAAGCATAAGTCATTTAGATTACATGCACTGTAAGCACCAATCAAAAAGTCAGATCCAGTTCTGAACAAAGCCTACTACAATCTCACATGACTACGAGGAAAAACTGCTAAATAAAACATCTCAGACTGGCCCTTAACATCTGAATTTGCTGGCTGAAGACTTTACCTCAGCCATATTGTATCTTTTCATTAACACTTAATTAACAGTAGTAAATCAATAATGGTTTATTAAGTATATAAGTGTGGCTCGTGTAAAATAATTGACAATTTTACATATACACATGGGCAACATGAAACAGAAATGAAGATCTTTATCAAGTATTATGTGCATACAGAAATTCCTATCTGAATATTACTATATCTATTCTTGAAATCCAAATATACAATTTGCATTTGTGCCCTTTGTCAGGAAACGTGTTAATATATTGTCTGTCTGTAAATAACTGAACACATACAGTTTTTATTTGCAGACTTTTCAAACTTTAAATCAGTTGCTCACATGGCTGCAAATGATCAAATAAAGACACAGGCAATTCACATGATCACAGAAATATTTGTAAAAGCAGCAGTATTCATAGAAGTGCATTAACCGTAAATCCACTGCTGGATTAGAAAATCAGGAAAGGTCTAATGAATGACAAGACTAAAAGCAGTCGGTATTAGGACAAGAAGAATCCACATAAAATGGCCAATAGTTGTACAAGAACAGCATCTAAAGGAATAAAAGTAGGGGCATTATTATTGATTTGATTTTAGTTTTTTTTTTATTAGCCTTTCCCTGGCCCATGCACTGTGTTTACTTGGGAATTAATTCTCTGCTTTCACAAAAAGTAATTTCAAGTGTCATTTCCAGATCACATATGAAATTGTGAGGCTTTCTTTCTGTGCTTAGCAGTTGAGGTGGTGCTACTCTTGACTGCATGCCATGGAAAGACAGAAGACCACTGTTTTAAGAGCTGCGGTTAGGACTGTGCAGAGCACCCTCTTAAATGCCCACCTGCAAGACGAACTGAATGAAAATGAAGTGTGCAAACTGATTTGAACTTGCAATTTCTCCATTTCTTAATGATATATTCTAATAAAAACTTTAGTGACATTACACTTTTATAAACTAATGTTACAAATTGCTGGACATCACAGCAAGAAATTAAAATCAAGTAAAAAGACTTGAGACAACAACAATGTGAAACATACAATTCTAACATTGCAATCAATGAATAACATTAACAATCTCATCTGATAAAGGTTACAATAAAAACAATAATAAAAACCATAACAACAATAGCAATAGCTGGAATACTGATTCCCATACTAACAACTGAAGAGGTGCCTTAACTAAAGACTAATATATAAATGCTACGTTGAGTCAAAGATTCCACTCTTATCTGAAAAACAATTTTAACAAGCTGATGAAGCATTTCAAACTTATAAACTGTAGCTGGTGCATTACAAGGATTGTTGACACCACAAGTATGTCACTATTCTGTGGGTAAAGGTCATGTTCACCTGTAAGCAGTTCACCCTTATGACAGCAATATACAAGGTATAAATGAATGGGAGATGTTCGTTTTTAAGTTTCAAAACTTCTTTCCACTACAAAATCTTTCATCTCATCACAAGTAATTTCTATGAAACACTATGACTACAGTTGGCAGCCAGTGCACACTTGTTGGTTATTACATGAAGCTCTCAGGAGCCTATAATTGATGTAGTTAGTATTTTACAAGTTCAGAGCTCATCTGAACCAAATTCAGTGTTAAAATAGAAGAAATAGTTAATAGTAGAAATTAAACAGTTCAATGAAGTAATTAGGTATGACAGTTTGTTTCTAGTTTATGTATTTATCCTTATCTTAAAAGATTAAAATTAATGCACTTCGGTCACTTTTAACACAGAGTAACTCAATATTCCTCGTCAACTCTTTTGTTTTTAATCCAACTATTATATAACAGGATGCACTTACAAAACAGACTTCAGTCCAAAAGTACTTGACGTGTGAACCTATTTCGGCAACTCTTATAACTATGTTAGTTTCTAGTTGTTCTAAAAGAAGAGAGTTAGCCTCATCATATCTCACACACCCCCTACCAGCAGACCAGTTCAACGATTAAAATCTGGCTGCATCTCTAGATAGAGAAAACTTAAGTGTGTCAACTCAACATGAGACTACCAAAGAGACAGAGTTTTTCAACTATAACAAAGCAATTGAAAATTCAAATATTTGCAGTGGAAAGGTTGGAGCTTAGCTTTATTACGTAAAGGCAACATGATGTTTATCTTCTAGCTGCTTTCTAAACAATGTAAAGTCTCTGTGAAGCAAAGATGGTAATTTGTTAATACAGAAAATTTCTGAAAGAATATAAGTTTTGTGTATGTTTTTTAATGTGAACATGTGTCAAATGTTTTTATCAAAATTTGCCTTGGGCATATCTGAGATCAAGGAAATAGATCAGGGAAACAAACCCAGCTTACCTAACATGTGCAGCAGCAAGAGAATTTGCCTCAGTTACCATAAATGTCAGGCAATGACAGTGAAGGACAGTGACGCTTACTTATAGTAAAAACAGGCATGGGCATTAAGTTAGAGAAATACACAGTCTAACTTTTCAATAACACATCTGATTGTATTGACCTAAATTGTCCTATTCACAGACATGGATGTGCAATATGACACATAACATGGTGCGATCATCATAAAAAGTTGAATGACAAACTGTTTTGAAATATGCTGGCACCATGGTCTTCTACTACTGAATAGAAATGGCTCAACAAATTATCATTTAAATATTCATACAACTTATTTTTATTACTTTGCATTAATATATTACTTAAATATCAAAATATTGGTTTTCAAACTATACGTTTTTCTATTAATTGTGATAAAATAGCTTCACATACCCAATAGTCAAATATAGGAAATATAGTTTGTATTACTTTGAGTTTCTTGCCATGTTGTGAACTGGTTTACTTTTAGTATTTAATAAAAAATAAAAACTGTGTCATTGTGATGATCGGTGTTTTTAATGTTAAAGCAGATATTGTATAGTACAATAAAAACCATGATAGTGCTTTTAAACTCAGCTTATCCATCTGTCTTTGCATAAGCCACAATATACTCACAAATAAAACACAGTTGCAAACGGATTACAAGTAATAACCAATACACAAGGGGGAAATATATCAATAACTTTTAAGTGGCAATATAAGCAGGAACCTGCTTTTTCTTCCCAGCGGCATCCCACTTGGTTTATATACAAGCACGCGACATGTCAGTGCAGCCTGGTAAATCTCACGGGGCCTTTAAAGCCCACTGCCTGCCAGCAGATAACAGAACAAAATACTAAACAGTTTTTGTTTGATAACGTTGGGCGAGCCACGCTAGCTCTAATGTTAACTTATCGGCTCAGTTAGCCATCAGCAGTCTGCTTCACGTTAGCTGAGATAGCAATAACATACATCGATTTGAAGTCCGACCAAAATGTTTACCTGCTCAATGAGCATTTAGCCACACTATAATGGCATCATTAGGTATGTCGTGGATGATGCGAAATTAAAGTGTTCCCTTTAATTTCGTGACTAAACCTACTGACTTGCACGGGTTTGTTTAGAGGCTTGACACAGGCCATTACTGTATTATGGCTGCTTAGCTAACGCCTGCTAGCCATGCTACCTTGACACTTCCATCCAACAAACATGCGTTTTTTCCTCACAAATGAGGTGACACCTGGTTTTAACATTGAAGATGACAATATGTGCAACCGCAGAGCAGCTTACCTTTATTCCCACAGTTGTTTTTATTCCAGTGGTGTTTGGCACGGCATTGCACTTTCCCAGGAACATCAGCAGCCAAGCCAACAGCATCCAGCCGAGCTGTAAACACAAGCCCAACCAACCCGCTGACAATCAGACAGCGCATGCGCTAGGTCCGCACTCTTCTTTCCCGTCTGTGCCAAGTGAGGTTAGGCGTTGGCCCTAATGACCCGGAGCTTCTATGTTTCTTCTGACCACGTCGGATATAATTATTTATCTTATTCCCCCTTCTTTTCTTTTCTTTTATTCTAATGGAACAGATGCACAAAGGGGAAAGCGTGTTTCAGCTGCTCCGGGTGAGCACATGAAAACCAAGAACACTTCCCATCTATTCTGCAGAGGTTTGGTGGAAAAGGAACCCGTTTGTTTACATCACTTGTTGAATGACAAAGGCATTGACAGAGGAATGCACTTGTTGATCTCTCAGTCACCAGACCACATCAAAGAGTGGATGGACACACCCACTTTTCCTACTTGTGGTCATTCAGGTCATACCTGTCTAGCCAGTAAATGCAGTATGTTTCTCCAGACATGAAAAATAAATGTTACTATGAAACAAACTATGAAGATAATAGGACTCCTATGAGTTCACATGACAGTGTGATATTCTTAAGTGATATGATGATAGATTGCTACCACTATAATACTCAATCATTAAGATCTACTGGAAATTACAAGCCTAATAAGTTTTGTCTGAGTGATCATAAATCGTGATTTGTCAGCTCTACGGTTTACCTTTTCAAGACCGTGAATCACGTTGTCCTTATGTCTTGAAATAAAGATAAACAACAGAAGCATGATTTCTTGGCCTGTGTTTTTTATTTGACAAATACTAAGCCAAAATACAAAAATAGACAATACTCCTTTGCAGCAATAACTGGAAGTATTTGTTTTCCATTAGACATGACCAGTTCTTCACATTTTTGCTGTTCTGGAGGAATTTTGTCTCACTCAGCTCCAAGGTCTAAACTTTAGGCCTTTTCCCAGCATTTTCCTTTCTTTTTAAGCCATTCAGATGTTGATTTTCAACTTTTCTTTGAGATCATTGTTCTGTTGCATGACCAAATTTTTGTCCATGTTAAGCTGTTGACTCCTAAAAAGATTGGAGAATGCTTCAAATTTTTCCCACTTGTTAATAATCCTTAATACCTCAGAATGACATGTATTTTGTATCGATCAGTATTACAAGTCCTGAGATGGTTGTGGGTAGGAGAGCAAACTGAGCGGTTTATTGCATAAACTTTAAAACATCCTTTAACGTCTGCTCTTGACTTTTATAAATGAACTTCTATCCTTCCACCCAGGAAAAATAGTTCCTGACAAGTACCACCATTATACATGAAATGTATAGAACATGTATAGGTATCACTGTGTATCAATCAAATGAATACTCACAAAAATTGGGGTAAATAAGTAATGTGACATACTTCCTACTCTTAAAAAGAAATGTCCTAATTTTATTTAATTTTCAATACCATCATGTAATCAAAATTAATCATGTTAAGACTTGTTTGTAAATTACCATAACTGTTCTCACGTTGATGAGCAGAAAACATTACTAATGTCTTTCCTTTTTCTTATCAGCACCTGGTTTCAACCTGGCTAATGCCCAAGTTTTTAAAAAGTACTTCTTTTTCCCACACACTTCTTGTGCATTTTTACTTATTTGTTACATAAGCAATCACACCTTGCAATACGTCATATCCTGTTGTTCATTTGATGTTGAATTTACTTCACTGTAATTGATAGGCTTACATTTATTATGTCATAACTGGTTAACTAGCAGGTGATTTATCACACATAATGAGAAGAAGCACAAGCAAGAATATTTATAGTTTGTTTATTATGGCATGCAGTTTCATGTGCTGTAATCTTCCTTTTCATTAATAACTGTCAGTGCAACGTAGAAGCAATCTGCTGCTCGGCTGAGCCTTCTGTAGGTCAGTGTAATACTGCTAAACAAGCCAGAAAATCCACAGAAGAATCGATCAGTCAGTAAAACAAAACTCAGACAGTTTCATCTATTATTAATAGCACATAAATCTTCATCATCATAGGTCAGACTTTACTCCAGTCCAGCATTAACCATACAATAAGTAAAAGGGAAACCTTTCACAATGTGATATTTCCAAGGAAATAAATGAAATACATAACAGTATTATTCATTTTGGGGACATTTTAGATATACTGTCTCTCAAGGATTGTGTTTTCCTTGTTCTGAAACATTAAACAACTGCCCCCAATGAGTTAAACATTTAAATATATCTGATTATCACAGGTTGTAGAAATGAAGGTTTATACTATAAGTCCATCTAATGATGGTGCCAGACTGTATACAATGACAGATGTGTACCATCTCTTAAAAGTTCATTTACAATTCAATCGAACAATAGATTTGAAAATAAAATGTCTAATACAGACATGAATAGTCAAAAAACATCAGTTCATCATGTTTCACAATCAACAAACAAGCTTTGCTTTCCATACAATGACACTTTTTTTGTTTGTTTTTGGCGAATAAAAAACTGCTTCAGCGACCTCTTAAAAATCCAAAACAAATAAGCAGAGTTAGAATATCAACAGGGGGGAAAAAATGACAACCACAACAACCAAATGTGGTTTTAAGAGTAACAATGATAGTAATAATGATAATAATAATAATATAATTTCCATGAAGCAATAATTAATATCATGAGCAAGCAATTAAAATGCTGCAAGCGAACTTCAGCACTTGACGTGGCCACACAGTGGGCATGTGCAGAACTCTTACAGCGCTGGGTGTGTTGTATCACAACTACAGAATCGTCATTACTCCTCTGCCATAACATTATCAGGCAGGGTGGGAGAGGGGGGGGCAATATCGCATGCATGACGCAGGATGCAGGGAGTACAAAAGTGGTGAGGAGAAGGGAAGCAGAAAAAGGGGGGCACTCGCTGGCATCCACTGGCAGTGATGGGGGGTGGAAATTAGTGCAGTGCAATTCGCCATTACAACAGTGCTTCATAGACACTTAATATATCATTCTCAATACTCACAACACTGTTTTTTTTCTTACATACAGCCCAGTATGTGCCCAGCCCTTTGTCATGACACTAATAGCAAAGCCAATATTAATGCTGTGAGGCAAAAAAAGAAACACTGGTAAAGTAAACATTGGCAAATAATAGTAACACACATAGTTAACACTCCAACCCATAAAGGGGTGAAAGGGTCACTTATCGGCAAGAGAACCTCATCAAAATTCTTTCTGTGTCATTTCAAAAAGACTGAAAGAAGAAGTAGCAGAGCAAATGAAGTCTTCCCTGAGCGATTCACACGGACGAGGATTCAGCCTCCTCTAATGGAACACAACAGAATTACAGCCTCGCCTTGAGCCCAACGGCCCCCCCATACTTCCTCACACGGTTTTGCATGTAAGGAATATGAGAAAAGCTGTTGGAAAATTACAGGGACTGATTGTACTGTACACAGCATGGCACTTAACGTTACACGACTTCAAAGGTGAAGTTGTAAACAGAAGCAGAGTGACAGTGGGTAGCCGAGCTTTAATAACCGGGTGCAGCTAAATCACCTGCGCCAGCCCTTGCCTTTGATGGTCAGAAGTCAGATACCTTTAAAAAAAATTAAGTGAAATTTAAAAAAGAGCACTATTACAACAAATTATGGTGAATCTTTTCCTGCTTTTCTTATCGGGTGGATAAATGACGAAGAGACATCACAAAAAGGGCTATGATTTTTTTTTTCTAACTTGACCGTTTGCGTGCATCTCCAGCAGTAAGTGAGGAATTAATGAGGATAAAATGCTGTAATGGTCTATATGTGGTCTATATCTACAATGAATTTGTGTTTGAATTTTGTTTTTAATTCACACAAGACGAGATGCCCCACTTCTATAAAAACAACATAACAAAAAAGAGAGGGAGGCACTGCAGGGATGTAAAGTATGGCAACAGCACCCACATTAAACAAAGCAACAGAGAAACAGGCTTTGGTGGATCACAGAGGACTGACGACAGAGTTAAACAACGCCACCAGTTCCGGTGCCGTAAAAACAAAGCAAACAAGAGAAGCAGAGATCCTGATACAAAATACTTAACGCACAACTTCACAGAAGTTAGAAACACTTCACATCAAATCAAACAAAACATTTTTTTTTAAAAAGTCAAACAAAGAATTAATGTGATGAAACAACCTGTGAATCTGGCGTCACAGCAACATAAATGGAAATGATGTGGGATTAAATAACCAAACGAAATGATTTCCAGTTTTCAGTTTTATGGATGTGATGGTTTGTTTAAAATGCAGCGGAGGAGAGAAGGGCATCTAAGAGGCGTGCTATGTCAGCTGTGTGAATGACAGCTTGTGAAAACTGAACATTTTCAGCATGGGGATCTATTTTTAACCCACAGTTTGACGGATTAGTTGCCAGTTTATCACTGCAGGCGCACGGAGATGAAACAAGAGTCTTAAGCACTGCTTGTGTGTTAATGTGGATTGGAATTGCTAAATTCTCTTTTTTCCTCCCAACCAGCAGTAAATGTCATAGATTTGAAAAAAAGAAAAATAGGATTAAGCTGGCATCCACTAAACATGTGACCTTCAATGATCATTCACAAATTTGGTTTATGACTGTGTCGTTGTGTCCCATGATAGTCGGTGGAATTCAGAGGTCAGTTTACCAGATCATATGACTCACAGAAGACAAAGGCTTGTTTCATGATTGGCACATTAAAAACCTCTGTTTCTGCTCCTCAGTTGTTGTATTTTTGACAGAGGGATGATGTGTCTCGCCTACTTTAAGCCTCAGTGTTGCGTCTGGATTTTTCAGAGAATACTTTGAGTGGTGACACAACATGTGAGAAAACGAATAAAAAGTCAGTTCAAATACAACAAATCATTTGCTGTAAGATTGCTTGGATTTGTTGAATATTGGAGTCAAAGGTAAATAAAAATGGAGCTTTTGAGTATCCTTTTGGATAATTGAGACTAACGCTGCAGAGTGTAGCCAAAATGCTAGTGGATCAGACATTTCTGTCTCAGTGTTAAGATCAATAAATATCTGCATTTTGTAATCAAAAGGGATGATTGACAAAAAGTTTTAAGATAAACACCAAATTGTAATTGACTTTTTCCACATTTCCAAGTGTGAAAACATGCATGTTAAAAAAAAGGTCAAAAATGCTAGGAAATTCATCTTTGTGTGTGTGTGTGTGTGTGTGTAGTGATTTACACTGCACAGAAGCCACAAAGCCGGATTAAAAATGCCTCATAAAGCTACACAAAAACAGTTGTGACAGACACTGTTTAGTTGAAACTATTCAAACTGCTGTATGGGACTGCGGCGCCTGCGTTATAGAAAACACTGAAGCCAAAAATTAGCAAATAGACTAAAAATCACAGTTGCTTTACCTTGAAGGATGAATGGAAAATTAAATAAAAATATGAAAGCGACACAGAAATCTTGAGTAAACCAAAAGAAATCAATACATCATTGGATACTTCACTGGTGGTGTTATAACTCATAAGCTTTTGCCCTCTGAATATTTGGGATATGTGAAAAGAGTGAAAGGAGGCTGGTCACACATTCTCTGAAGTGACCAATCGGATGCTGAAACAGCAGTGAGCTTACGAGCGTTGCTTCTAAATGTGACCAGATTTAAAACGGCAAACCTGGACAAGTAAAGCATCTACTCTTACATCAGCATTACTACTTATTGGCATTACGGTGCGTTTTCTCTTGCCCCTCCATCCCCCCGCAGTGTGACACAGCACAGACTACTGACCTTACACTGTCAAGCTTCTTATAGGCAAACGACTGACGTTAATGAAAGGCTGGAATTCATTTATTCCTTTTAAGCACATTCTGGTTGTAGGCAGGTGACTCAGCCCTACTTCGGTTTAGGTCAGGTTTTGCGCCCCCCCCCCCACCCCCAACCCCCCTAGCTTCCATTGAGCAGCATCTCTGTCCCGGGTGTTTCAGGACAAGCCCTGGGGGAGGCGTCGCCCAGTCGAGTGCGCAGCACCAGCTTCCCAATACCCAGACCTCCTGGAGAAAGAGACTTCCTGAAAAGAATGGAGGAAAAGATCACAAAGGGACAACAGGTCCAGTGTGCTTATACCTGTGAAGTAGTGGTTACCATGGTAATTCACCTAAAGGCCATCTTTTTTAGAAGGTGGGCATCCATTTTTTCAGTCATGAGACCTTCTATTTTGGGGTGATCCTCTGTCGATGAGAGGATGGGAGAGGAGCAAGGAGGTGGGAGGAGGAGGGAAGCTTCCTGAGACTGTGGGTTGGCCGGATCTAAAGACTCCTGCGGGGCAAAGATTAAAGGAGATCCACAGGTTTGTTTGGATTTCCGGTCGTCACATCTTCACTGCAGCTCTGCACAAAGATTTCAAGACAAAAGCTGAAAAAAAAGGAGAGGTACCAACCTGAGACTTGATCTCCTGATGATCTGCATCCTCCATGTCCAGAGTGCGCAGTTCCAGCTCGATGTCTCGATCCGGGTCCGGCTCGCTCTCGGCCCGATCCCGGGTGTGACTGAAGGTGGCGCGGTGAGCCTGCGCGTCAGACAGGATTTTCTCCCCGCTGCTTTTTGAAGTTCGCCGGCCGTGAAGCTCAGATCCGCAGAAATGCTCACTAAAAAACATAAATACCACAGATGTTTTTGTTCACACAACAGCCGTCC
>JAVQJG010035619.1:0-24580 GCA_036024015.1 Craterocephalus amniculus
ACTGTATGATACACAGACTTGATACCATGATATGAAAGGTCAGTGAGTCAGCCAGCCTACACTAAGCTTAGGTTCAGACTGCAGACAAATCAGATTAATTCAAATTATTTTCATTGAACAGCTTTCAACCGAGCCAGTTGAATCAGATCTGATGTTGCCAACCTACATGGATTGCTGTGGTAACTATGTAGGTTACAGTTACAGTAACAGTGGTACTACATCGTAATGTTACTTTAAATAGATTCTTTCCAGGTTTGTTTTGCAAAAGACTCCAAGTAAAGACCCAACCATGAGTTGTATTACCTTATAACAGATTCCTCACCTTTTTTACTCATTCCCACCTTTAGTTTTTCTTAAAATATTTAAATCTGAATCTATTTGAGGGTTAGCAGACTCGTCACAGTTGCTTACATATTCCTCGTGGCTGGAGATGTAGAAGTTCAACAGTACACATTGCCAACCTCCCAAAGCACACTTAAATGTCAAGTAAATGGGTGCGTGATAGTAAATAGTTGTATTTTGTATTACCAGACTGTTACATCAACACTGGCAACTTCTGAGACTCCCCTTTTGGCATTTTTCCAAACACTACATCAAAGTTTGTGCATGTGTTTCTTGGTCTCACAGTGGAGTGGGAATGCATCCTCAAGGTGCAGTAGCCCACCAGTCAAATGTTTGAACCTGTGACTGTAGAAGAAATGGAAGAACCTTTAGACCACATGAACCATATAGGTTTCTGAAGAACTGAAAACAGGCTTGTTGGGAGGTTCCTAACTTGGCCATCTTGGCAGTGTCACGAGTCTCGTCACTCATACAAAAAGCCACCTGTAGCTATGAGCTAACAAAGCTAACCCGGAATTATGGAAGCTAACTAGCTAATGAATTGTTTAACCGTATTTATTTAGATGTTATTAATTACATTACTGTCATTTAGCTGACACTTTTATCCAAAGCGACTTACATTTGAGTTTTTACCAGCAGTGCCATTACTGGAGGGAGGGTAAGGTGTCTTGACCAAGGACACACCAGGTGGCTGAGTGGCGGGATTCAAACCACCATTCAAATCACTGAATGATGCGCCCTACCACCTGAGCCACCTGCCCCTAATTATTAATCTTCATAATTATGGGTGTTTCGTTTTGACTGACAGGTGTCAGATATCCGAGGACTATGACGCAGAGGGCAGCACAACCACAGTTATTAGCCAGATAACAGCACGCCTTAGCTTCAGCATGAGCCCACCTACCCCCATTAGTTGGTTACCTCTGGTTAACGCCAGGTTAGCTCAATTCAGAGTTTGATGGCTCTCACTCATCTATCCCAAACTCAAAACCCCTTTTCAGCACCACCTCTTTGCCCATTTTTGAGTATTCTGGGAGAGATGATTCACAAGATGCTACCAAGATGGGTATGGTGGGACCGCCCAGTTAGCCTCAAGAAGAAGAAACCTAAGGTGAGGGGATGTCCATCTATTATACAGTCAATGGTTTGAAAACACTGCAGATTTGATGGTAAAATGTTAAATATATATTAACATGAATACAATATAAATTCACAACACACAGGAACTATCTCAATTTGGGCACCAGTTCACTCACTGCAGGAGATTAATCTAGACATGTCCTCCCAGGCCTACGGCTCACAAAGAGGAGGACCCACCCCTGCTGCTGCTGTGATAATCACAAGGCCATGCTACATCCTGGCCCTGTCAGGGCCCCTATGATTGGCTGAGAGCCTAATCAGTCACCAGCTGACTGATGTCCCCAGCACAAGGGCACATGCTCCAATATAATTTGAAAAGAAGATACGTTTAGAATATGTGTAAAATAAATGAGATGATTGAAATCGTGTACTAATTGAGATATTATTGTCTAAAACACTGCAGCAATTGAGGCCAGCTTATTATAATGGCAAGTTTATGGGCATTGTAATGAGCAAAAATTGATTGTTTTGTTACTCAACCAAAAAACTCAACGAGTACAAGAAAGATAACCACCACCACATGTGGAAAGTATCAATATAGTCAAAATATTGCTTCGCAAACACCTCTCTTCTCTAATCTCTATGTTGCTGAGGGAGAAGAACAAACTGTGCCACTGCACCACTCTCTAGTTTGATGGCCTTTAATGTGGAACAGTGTTATCATGTGTACATGAATTACACAAATCTATCTGGAAGTTTTCGTCTCTCCAAAGGCAAACAGAGTTGTTACACAGTGACAAGGTCTGGGTCACGAAACTTGCATATCTTAATGAAATTTTCACAGAGCTAAACACAGATAACTGTTAAAAGCTTTGTAAGGTCACATTATACAAGTCAATCCGTTGTATGATGGTTCCTGCTCAAGTGGATCAACTGTTCCATGCATTTGGCTTTTAAAATACTGATGTGAGTCTTTTTGTGCAAACATATGCAATGTTAATACAGTATAGAGATGAGTGTTTCAGTTGTTATATCAGGATATTAATTCCTTTCTGATCCATGTAAAATTATTACAGTATTTTTAGCCAGTGATACTGTTCCCCATGAAGCTGACAGGTGCTGGGTGCTTAGGCTAATTGGCAGCTTGGCAGCATTTACAAGCCAAAGTTGCAGCTTGTCAATTACTTGTTTTCCACAACAAACCTGCAAGTACACCATCTCTGTGTATCGAGCTTGCTTTTACCTGAAGAAACATTTGCTGCTAAATATTCTTCCTTTCTTCTCAACCACATCTTTTTGTCACTTCCATTTTAAAGCTTCTAAGCTTATGTGACAGGTAATGAAATTAGATGCCACTGAAGCAACTACACACAGTCTCTTTCGTGCGACATCTCAGAAACTGTTGCACATCAAGACGGATGGAGAAGGTGTTTTTAAAGAGTACAGAACACCAGAGAGGAGTACAATTGAAAACAGCTGCCTCTGAATGGCCTTATCAGAATGTTGGATTTATCATGCTCTCAACATGGCCTCTTTCGACTTGAAATACACAAGTCCTTTGATTGCTACTACCTTTCTGACATGAGCTTTCAATCAGACCCTTTGAGAGCAATTCCCTGGCCAGGCTTTGTCATCTATATTTCCACAACTGTTTGGAGCCCTGATTTTCAGGAGCACTCACAGACCTATCACTTTTACCTTGCTCGACCCCTTTTCATCTTCAGTGATGAAGAGATTGTGCTCCTTGTCAAACAGTGCATGCACTCAATTATCTCTGAGTTGATTATCACAAAAACTACTCACACATTGACACAGTCAGCATTTTGATGTTTAAAAGAATCGTGAACTATTTACTTTCTAATAATAATCAGTTGCAGACCTTAAACTTTTGGTTCATAAAGCATATATACAGTTCTTCTGTTGTTTTAGTCCCCAGTTTAAAAACTGGGGACTAAAAACTGATAATTCAGTTTAAGAAATTGACTCATTTCTTTGGGTGCAGTGGGAGAAAGGCATAAAAAAAGAAAACAATGAAAAACTGCAATGAAAAAGAAATGGGAAGAAGCATGAAGTCAGCAGAGGCATGTTTAAGGTAGATAAGGTGAAACCAATTGACAGTTCCCACTCTTTCCCAATGGCAACACACATTTTATTGGCAAGTCTGTAAGATAGTCTCCAGAGCCCAAGAATAAGCTAGAGAATTGCAACAGCTGGAGAAAATGCTATTGGTCACAGCAAGTCAATAAAAATGGAAGTCTCAGAGTTGTGAGCTTCTCCCATGAAATCCTGCTTTTCCTCCTTATAAACGGTGTGGCACATTTCTTACAAGATCCTTCCAATACACTTCAAGTCGGAATCAAGAAGTAATTAACACAGTGAGCACGATGTACAATGTTCTTGTTTCAGACTGAGGAAATTAGTGGAGAAGTTCATGATGCCTTATGTTTCATTTGATTGTGAGAAGACTGATGGCTGAAAACAGATGCACTCTCATAGTAAACCATGTGAATAAGGATCAAATGAAAAACAATCTCTGTAGAGGTGAAAGTGTCAGGCCTCCCACTTGAAGTTAAATATATATGTGTCAGGAGCAAAATCAGACACATTTTGGAAGATAGTTGAGGAAATGTGTCACAGTGACAGCAGAATAAGCACTGGGATGACGTCCCTGGACA
Source organism: Craterocephalus amniculus (assembly GCA_036024015.1). Lineage (NCBI taxonomy): Eukaryota > Metazoa > Chordata > Actinopteri > Atheriniformes > Atherinidae > Craterocephalus > Craterocephalus amniculus. The sequence continues at coordinate 4,098 of JAVQJG010035619.1, forward strand.
CTCCTTTCCTGGCATGCGAATTTTGCAGCCGGCTCAAGCAGCCAGACACATGGGGAGAGGGATTGGCAGTTCATAGCCAGCTTTCAGGACTGGTTGGATAAATGATTAAAACAGCGTGATGGGCAGCTTTATAACACAGACAGGGTCACTGAGGACTGGCCAGGCAGTCCTTGACATGACGAAGAAGGGGAGGGGAAAAATGAATACACTCACAGAGTTTCCAGTGGCTAATGAAATCTGGCAGGCAGTAGAAAGTGAGTTAAAATGTAATCTATTCATAATCATGATGTTAGGATGAATACTGAATTCAACATTGTGGGAATAGATTTGGCCATGTTCACAAAGTCTGAGTAAAGGACACTGAGGCTTGCAAGCATTTGACAAGCTTACAGGAGATATATTACTAATCATAAAGGGGTAACAACTACTTATTCATTTTTACAGTCAGTTAATGTTACAGTTATTAATGTATAATAAACACTTTTTGAGAGCTGCCATAAAGATGAACCCAGAGAGTCTTTGTTCTGCTCAGTATTTAGGTTTTGCAGTCTGAAACTTTACCATTTTAGAACATTTTCATAGTCACCATTGTTTAGAAATACATCTTTTGAGGAAAACCTATTAAATACTAAGTAATAACTATTTAGTAATCATGTAGAGGTGGGAACTAGAAATTTGGGGGAATCAAAAACAAACAACAAAACAATAAAAACAAAACAAAAAATGACAAGAATAAATAGGGAGTGAATGCAAGACTGGCAGAGACCAGATTTGTTCTATTTTTTAATGCCCAATAGCCAAAAATATCTTTTTAGTAAGGTGTTCAGAAAGGTAAGAACTTAACTTAATGTAGGATGAGCAGAAATTGTGAGTACAAAAAATATGATCTTGCACTCAAATTCAATAAAAACAAACCCTCATTTTTTTAATAAGTGTTTATTAACCGTTTTTATATTGGTGTTCAAGGAGAAGTCTGAGAATTTCTATTTCAATACCCACTTCAATGACGTTCAACAAAAAACAAGTTTATAGTTCAGCTCGTCCCACCTTGTATGTGAGGTTAAAAGCCATTTGATCACTCCTGATGACTGCATGGTTCAAGAAAGTAAAAAGTAGAAAAAAAAAATTGTCACAATGTCATTTCTGACCCAACCACAGAAAGAAAATACATTGATAAGCAGATAAATGTAAATTATTCAGCAATCACATGTACAACAATAATAAAATTCTTTGGATCAACAAATTCCCTTTCTCCACTTGTGGGGGAAAAAAAAGTACAAACTGGTTTCCTATTGTATGCTCACAACAAAAGTATTTGGTGCCCATGGACTGACCCTCTTGCACAAACCATTCCATGCACTGAATTACTTAATTTGACTTAATTTAGCTGTATTTTAAACTCACCCAGAGAGACGCTTTGATTATTATCCAGCATCATTGTTGTCACAAACAACACTGGAAACAGGTTTGATGTAATTTTTCACTTTCAGCAAAGGGTTACGCTAGCTTTGATCAGGTTTCTACTTTCAGTTATGAACAGTTGTACCACTCAGGGTATTGGTGGATGTGTAGGTTTGTCAAATATAGATTGCATGTCTGGATAGAATAGATACGTTTAATTCCACCAGAACGTGACCCAAGAAGTGTTGAACTCAACAGCAAAAATGCTCCTTAGGCACACAAGTTAGTTTTTTGTTTTGTGTACATGAAAGATCAGTATTGAAATTTGTTTTTTCTGCTGTGTCCCCTTATATATGAAAACACAGCCAGGAGCTCACATTGATGCTGACACCATATAAGAGCTAGAACAATGACCTCTGATTTTCATTCTAAATAATATCAGCTGCTCATTTCTTCTGTTCAGTAACTGAGTTAAAGCAACAGGGAATCAATAAATGTGGCATTTCTGCTCAATATAGCCACATATGTTGCCTTAAAGTGTACATTAGTACTTTATGGTTGACATATCAATACTAAATTCTTTCTTGTATATTATTTATTATATAATCAATTAAAACATCTTTCGAATCACTGATAGATTACGGTCTTAGAATGCTCCACTGAAAATCCAGGCAATGCAAACGAGGTCCTGCTAAGATGTGTGTCTGATTAATACAACCTGATTAATTCACCTAATTATACAGACTGCCTCTCAATCTTGCTATTTTTGACCCACACCCCAACACTGTCTTTCAATTTCTCTCCAATCTCGCTGACCCTGCCCCCATTCACTCTTACCATCTCTGCTCTCACTAATGTGGCGATGGTGGGGGTGCTTGGAGATGGTCACCAGGTTTAACAAGAATATATGAAGCTTCAATCTGTGATACTGTGGTTTGTACTCATATTAAATTTCATTTCCTAAATCCGCACAGAGTTTTTTCATTAATACTGAGTGCTGTTCCTGCCAGTAACTTACAATTTCCATAAGCTCATTAACGACTGTACCACAGATTACTGGGGTTGAATGAGTAATAGTTATCATACAAGTGGAGTAGCCAGCTTAATATGAAATATGTTAATCAATAATGGATTTAAGCAAACTACCCACCAAACACCAGGCATCCACACAAGTCAGACATTTTACACACAGGCATTTTATGGTTAAATCAGGTCACTCCGTCAAAACCTTTGTTCAGCCCATAAAAAATTAATGAAAATTGGACAATGGAAAATTTACATATGCTGAAAACCTGAGTGTCCCTGCTACAGCATGTTTCTCTCATTCACCTGTCAAAAGCCAGATGGTGACGTCTGCAGCAGAGTGATTTAACTCGCAGAAATACATGTGCATATATACAAAAATAATGTGCAGCAGTTGTCAGAGCAAAGCATCTCTGCAACAGCTGGATTCTCCAGTTCACTCAGTCACCCAAGGATTACAACAACATGTAGTGATAAATATTGATCAATATACAGTATATTTTGTATAGCCTCCATTAAATGCTCAGTCAAGACAATCATTTGGACAGTTTCCACATTGCATGTTGGTTATCTCAAACATTACGGTGGATGGTTTGGAAGAGGTTATGCAGCTGATAATTTAGATTTTAGATTTTTCTCTGTTTCTACAACTTTTTTTTTGCAATTATATTTTACCATGTGGAACAAAGAAAATTTTGTCATAATGGGTCATGGCAAAAAATGCTTTGAAATATGTCAGATGTACTATATTTTTCCAGCTGTATATTTTGTGATCAATTATCCACTGAGTGTAAAAATCCGTGTGAAACTGCAGCATTTTCCTTTCGTTTTTAAACCCAAAACTCTGATCTCAGTTTCACTGCAGTAAGACAGAATAGTGAAATACTTTTACACAAATGCAGAGTTCCTATATTATTCTTGTGCAGGAATGTGGTTTCATTTGAGTTTCAATCATTCAGATGACAGGAGCAAAACAAACAAACCAAGAGCTGATAACATTAAGCATTACAAAACTGACAGATGAGCACTTTCTGGTGATGTTAGCCAGCGCTACGGGGACCCACACTGGTGAATCAAACCGCAGTCACTGAAAATGAGTCATGGAGCAACTTAATGCCTCTCGTGTTTTTATTTTTCTCTTTTATTCTTTGGTTCCACAAACAGACTGAAAAAAAACAACAAAAAAAAAACTGGTCATCTCTGGAAAGCTGCTGCGTTTTAGTGTAGAGCTGCCAAAGCACATTTGGAGATACACAAGCAGAACAGAAATTATTTGAACTGCTTTTCACTTTCTTATTACCTGTCGTGCATACAAATCAGAGGAGGGATTTAACAGTAGTCTAGCATTTGAACTGACACTAAAGTCACATACTTACATCACCCTAGAATTCAGCAATTGGTCTGTTTGGCTTTTGCACAACACATAGACCACTTCGAAGACTATTTCAGTTGGCCGACTCTGGTTTTCTTGTGGTATTAGCCGAATTAATTGGTCTACGTTGGTCCACAGCATAAAATGAAGCAATTTTATTATAAAATAGTGCAATTAGTGTAATTCCTCAGCTCTTAAATCATTGCATGCTCAAATATGGCTCTTAATAATTACTTTTGGCCACTTGTGGGCTAAAACTGTAACTTTCCACAGGTTATGCTACAATATTACAAAATTAAACAGTCTTTCTCTTTCTGGCCTCTTCAGACTTCTTACTTTGTTCCGATATGACAAATTTTGGGGGGAAAAGTAGGGAGAGAGGGGGAGCATAAACCAAAGCGCTGCAATTGGATCCACTCCTGCCATGTTACAATATCCGGTTTCTGAAGAGGCTACTACCTCGGATGGCCAACATGTGTCTGACGCTTTATATTGACCCCAGAAATCATCGAGTATTACTCACAGTGGGCTGATATTTGGGTCAAAAGTTACGCAGAATCCCTTTACTGTAAGTAAAAATGCATGCAAGCTCAAAAAATTGCAAAATGACAATTCAAACCTCTTCATCGTGAGGTCTACTTTTTCCTGCGTCCTGTCAGACATGACGTACCCAAAATAGATTAAGTAAATCTACAGACTACAATGACTGTCAGCATATTGCTAAAAAATAGATAAATGAAAGGGAACACCTAACCATTACCATGTAACTCAAGATCAGTCACACGTCAGGGATATCACTCTGTCCAGTTACAAAGCAACACTGACCGTGGATTAATTGCACCTGCTGTTGTACTATTGGAACAGACAACAGATGGAAATGTACAAGACAACACAAAGGAATGATCAACCAGACTATTTTACTGTTTTTATCCTTTCTGGTTGGTTTTTGGATATATTTTCATTTTTTCAATGGCCTCACCACTAGAGGTAACCAGCACAGTGTAGAGGGCATGAGTGAGATCCCAGGAGACAGGCCAGTATACCAGGAGACATATAAGGGTCGGAAGACATAACAGGAGCAGGAATGTTGTTTGCTGCCTTGTGCAGGGAGGAACAGGTGGAGCACCGTCATAACCCTACAAAAATGGTCAAAAACAAAAGGTGGCAGGACAGGCTTGACGTCCACAAATGAGGCCTACGCTCTCAGCTCTACACTGGGCAGCCCAATTGGCATTTGCCAGAGAACACCAGGATTGACAGATTCACCATTGGTGCCCTGTGCTCTTCAGTGATGAGAAGAGGTTCAAATTGAGCACATGTGGAGAACGTTCTGCTGCTGCCACAACTTCCAGCATGACCAGTTTGGCAGTGTGTCAGTAATGGTCTGGGGAAGCCTATCCTTTAAGGTCCACACAGATCTGAATGTGGTAACTAGAGGCACTGCTAGGTTTTGTGATAAGATGCTCAGACCCACTGTCAAACCATATGCTAGTGCAGTGATACCTGGGCAGCTTCTCATTCATGACAATGGTCTACTTTATGTGGCTGGAGTGATTCAGCACTTCCTGATGAAGGCATTGATGCTGTGGACCTGCCTGCCTATTCAACAGACTTGGTTGAATCCAAGTGAGCACCTCTAGAAAGATAATTTTTTTAAATCTCTATGGAAAATCTTTTAGGCAATATTTTGAAGAGTTTGAGGTCTGATCTTTACCTCATGGTCTCATGATCTGTTGTTATTATCAACTGTGTCCAGCAAAGAGAAACTCAACGCTTATACATCACTGGATGCTGACAACGATGTCATAAATGAACATGTTCAAATAATAACATCAACTTACGTCCGGATCTTTGTTTGCTGTGGTCGTACGTTTTGCAGAGCCAGCGTCATAGCAAGAAGAATGACTCCTGGGTCATTGGGAAATCGGGAAAATGATACCATTTTAACATTAAAGTGCACCTGCATGGCTAGGTAACTTTAAGCTAACACAAATACTTCCAATGCAGTAGCTGTTAAGCCCATTCTATTACAGTAGGCTATGCTGATTCATTGTTTCACTTTTAGGGCATTTACACACTTGCTAATGTGCTGATAAAAGTAAGCTACTGTATATACCTGACATTTTCCTTAATAATGTACAGTTTTCTCAATTAGGACTCAATAACAATAACTATGCTTTTGATGGCCCTTTGATCAAAATTATAAACATCTTTTTGTGAATCAGTATTTCATCTCATCACTATGATAGGCCTTTGGACATACAAATGATGTGTTTTACAAGTATAATTTAAGGAAAATGGGTGGAATGGCTAAGGTCTAAAGTAGCGGGGGCAATGTGGAAATACACTTCAGATGTTTATACAAAGAAATATTTTTTATATTTTTTTTTTCTTCGAGTTTTCTCACTGCATCAGATGAATGTGCATTACTGTGAATGACGTGTAAATGCAAATGACATACTGTGACCTTACACAACATCCACAGACACTAAAGCTCTTTATATCAAAGTCCTAAGGAACACATGTAAATGCTGGGTGGCTCTGTCTTCAAGGATTTCAATTTTATATCCAGCATACACTGAGGATGAGCTCAGTAGCAAGACCAGCTCAAGGAAGATATGTAATACCAACCACGCAGTCCTGCAAAATGGCTGTTTCTGTGCACTGTACTTACTAATCACATTACAGTTCATTCAGCCCTTTGGTTCATATAGCTACACCCACCAGCTCCAGTGGAATATCTCAAGAGACTGGGCTGGGAGAATTAGAGAGGAGCACTTAGCTGTGCTTATTCTCCTCCCTTCACAGTCAAATACCATTTCTTTTGAAAGCACACTGTGGAAAGATCAGATGACAAAATGCGAAGACCACAAGACTTGAAGGCTTTTTAAAATAATCATCAGACAAACTCTTTAAAGATGTCACCATTTCATAATTACAGACAAGCAACTTCTCAAGGTGCTTTTTTGATGCTGTGTTATGAACAACACTGATGATAGGTGGGACCGCTGTAGACAAGAGGCAGCAGGGCTGTTTTTTTCAATGTTGCGACAATAAAGACACATACAATTTCACTAAAACATGAGTCTTGTATAAGGCCTGCTTTCTGCTTTACTAGACCTGCTACATCTTAGCGGATGGTAACAGCTGCAGGGCAAAGGCATTGATCCTAGGCTTGAATGTTTGAAATGGAAAAGATCAATCAAAAGCAAAGGGTTATCAGATTGTAAGAAATCTAATAATATGACTCTCATAAGGAGAGTTCCCTGTACCAGTGTAACCATCGATCCCTTTCTCAACTTGCTGTTTCAATTAGACAGCTCTTATGAATGGCTTGCCCATATGGAATTATGACGGGCTAAATAGATCAGTATCTTTTATGTTCGTCCGATCTTACAAATATGTCCAATATTGTGAACGGCCCCACCTGCGATATAAATCTTCAGCAATATTGTATTCTATGTGTCGAGTTGTGGCACAAAAATTGGGCTCAACATGGCAAAGGAAACATAAATATTGACAAGTGAGAGCTTTCCATTTTGATGCACTGTCCCATGTTGTAACACTGGAGATTCCTTCTGTTACTCACAGAGTGATGGGATACTTTACAGATTTTGACAGATGTGACAACAGCTACAAGGCTGAGGTTGCCAGAAGATTTATATCTAAGTAGGATTTGTGGGTTTGTTTGTTTTTTTGGTTTGCTTTTTTAATTGGATCTGTTTAGCATTGCTGTATCCATTAATTGGAGTGTGGACCATTTGAAAGCTGTTGTCTCAGAAGAAGGCATTGTGATATTGTCTCCTCTCGTACATTAACAAATTGTGCACTAAGCAAAACTATCAAAAATGTTGCTTTTGCAAAAATGTGGTATTACAGTGTGGGAATTCACAGTCTTATATGAATCGCCGTGTAATTTGATCTTCTCTTCCTTTCATGAAACAGGGTGAGTCACCAAAACGAGCGGCTCAAATTTCACGATACCAAGGAGGACTTGGGTAGGAGCTCGAGGTGAAAGCACAGCATCGATTTACTTATCTCTGTGCTGTTTCATTTATTACTAACTGAAACAGGATTAAATTATAAGACTAGATATGGAATTGTTACACTGGATCTCTGATCAAATATAATACACATAAAGCGGTCAGTGGCCCGACTCTACCATTAAAAAAGGTTTTGCTGCAGATCCCAGACTCAAAGCAAAACTCCATCAGGGTAAATGTCAGAATGGGTGCGCACCAGCAAAGGTCAAGTGAACGTAGCCTACACACCATTTAAATAGTTTATCAGCACTCTGAGATCTGGTGTTACAGTTTTTGTCCACAATCATTTTATAACAAGGGAGGACAAATGGACAAAGTGAAAACAAAGTAAAAAGAAGAACTATCAGGTACATTTCTTACAGCTCTGTAAAGTTACAGAAATTATGTGTTATTCCTGTTGTTTGTCTGTTTTTATTTTGTGTTAATTTGTTTGTTTGTTTTTTTTGTGTCAGTCAAAAGGTTGGGCAATTAATTCCAATAAATAAACTCTGCAATTAATTCCAATGAGCAAATATGTCCAAACTTGTTACTAGTAGTCCACATCTAGCTTACAAATAACTAATCAATCCTTCATTTTTAGAAATGGCTTATTCTCATTTTCCTGCCTCCCATGATGCATCACCCCCGTGACAAGTGTGACCACTAAACTGCATTACAGGTAGCCATTAAAATAAACAATTTATATACTTCAATTGAAGAAATTAGAAATTAGAATCAATTTAGAAGAGCTTGTTTTGGAAAAGCAAGGTGCAGATTCAAGATTGGAAGGTCATGTTTTTTAAAAGTGCATAAGTGGTGCAATTACAGTTTTAATCAGCTGAGGTTCACTAGGGGAATACAAAGCAACACATGTTGATGAGGATTGCCCCATCATTAAGGTCACAAACAGCTGATCAAACAGTACCACCATAAACTTATTTGCTGTTCCTGTATCCACAATCATTTAAAACAGTTCAGTTGGTCTTTGTTCTGATCTAACTACTTTAATTAAGTACTAAAGCAGCCTGGCAATGTCAATTTAGCCCAAGACATAAATAAAGAGGCACAAAGTGGTTCTTCTAATATATTTTGAGCAAATCTGCACTCTCAGGGGGACTGGTGAAAAGACCAGTACAACAGCTGTGGCCCATGGTACTGTGACCAGCCTCAGTGAGTATATAATCTGCATACATAAGCATGGACTATACCCAGCCACCTTCTTTCTAACAGTAATGCTGACACATTATACCCTTGTTTATCACTGTCATATTTTCAGAGCCTTAGCTCATGGGGCAACCATGTGTAGTCGGCATTCATGCATTTTTCATGAATACCCACTGGAGTTCCTTTGAAGAAATACGTTCTGTAGTCGTCATCAGAGTTTGGTTTCTGTGCCTGTGATATGTGGTAGAGGGGAGAAAATTGCATTGGCCCTTGATAAAGGCCACATAAGATGAATGCACCCAACAGAAGCAAAAGCTTTCAAAGTGCAGCACATTAATTAGAATAACTGACCAAGTCTACAAACTTATCAGAAATAAAGAGAAAAATTGTTGCTGGAGGTTCATTATCCTTTTGAATATTATCACACCTTGGTGGTGTCTTTCGAATAATATCCTTGCCGACACACTGGGGTTTCATTATTTCATAAATGGCAAATGCTATATAAGTCTGTAAAACAGTGGTCTGGATCAGGCACCAGCTTCACCGCTTGGCCCCTTAGAGACTGCAGAGCTGAATGATACTAGTCAGCAGAAGAAAGTAAGGATAACATTATGGGAGTAAGCCATTCAGCCACTGTGAGCCCCATCAACTGAGAGATGAAAAATACCATGAAACAGAGTGTGTGGGGGAGGGTTTTGACTTAAATGGAGAGAGAAACTGACAAAACCCATTTTCAGATGAAAACATTACAACATCACCGCTTCGGCCGTAAAAACAAGGAAGAAATATGGAAGCAATGATGCAGAAATGGAGGAAAAGAGAGATTTTCATGTCTTAAACTGTTAAATTCTTCATCCTTATACTCCCCATCGGTTCACATACGTGGTGGAAGGTGGAGATGCTTCATCTTAAACCTATAAACTCAAATCCAGACTTCCTTGAAAAATATTATAAAAATAGAATTAATGCTACACTTATTTCTGCCAATCCAATGATCATCAAACACAAAAAGTCTTAATTTCACATGCTGAACATCTTCCAGAGCTCTATTAGTAGCTATCCGCCGTACAAAAACCAAGCAAGTTGGATTCCTAAGAGTGTCATAATCATAAAAAAGGTTTGGGAAAGTTCTGCTCTGACTTTTAGACCTTTAGCTGACTGATTTACAGCTTACAGGCTCTCAAGATTGTAAGGGTCAGATAGCGTTCCATCCTCAGATCATTTTTTCTGTCAAAGCAGCCTGTGTTAAGAGTGACTGCAGGAAAATCTTCTTCCTCTGAATCACATCACACACAGATTTGATTTAGTGTAGCATGCAGCTGTGAGAAAGTGATAAACATGTTTCCTTCAAGCCATTCATGGACTTGTTCTCTTTTTGGTAGGAAATTAAGAGGAACATGTTGAATAAGAGAATGACTTTCAACTGTGGAAAACAACAAACCTGGTCTTTGATGCAGCTGACCAGTGGAAGTTTGGTGTTTCTTTAAGGCGGACTTTTAAGGTACATCCTACAAAAAAAACTGACAAAAAACTTGTTTCCTTCCAAAGGACTTACTTTCAAATTCCCCTGGAACATTTATCAAACAGATATGATAGATATGAAGTAAGAAAATCACTATACACATACACATACCAGACTTTTTTTCTACCCCATACATGCTCCTACAATGCCGTGATGATGTAGAATGAGCAAATACCTAATTTTGCAACTACCTCTATAAGCCTATACAGCCACTATAATAAACAGCAATTCGGGTACGAACATTCAGGTTTCAGTTTTGCTTTCATACCGTAATGCACGTACCCGTGTGTCAGCTAGCTCTTGTTTCTCTGGGAGCTTTTGAACATCTGAGGAGTTCAAATAAGAGTTCACTAAGAACTAGGGGTGGGCAATACATTGATCTGCATCAATCTACATCGAAACATCAATCATATGGTCAATGAATCAATGATATCGATCCAAAATGCACTTTTATTTTGAAAATATTTTATTTTAAACTGAATGTTAATGCCAGAGCCCAGGAATAAAGAAAGGTTTAATGATGATCTTGTTGCTTTTCGTAATTTTTATTTGAATGGAAATAATTGTGATCAATCACTCATGATATTGCTTTTTATCGTTTCATATCGATAAGTGGATCCTAGATCAAATCAAATCCAAATCATGTTGTGACTTAATTTCAGATATCGGCAAACATGGAGTCGCTGTATCACTGTATTGATATAATATCATATTGTGATCAAACCAGTAATTTTCCAATCCTACTAAGAACACTGTCATGAATAGCATTTGTTCAGTCAACAATCAAGTACATTATTTTGCTACTTTTAGGGGGATTTTGTGAGAAAAAAATGTGAACGTAAAAGGTGTACCCTATTAAGTGTAGCACATTGCTTCACTTTCACACTGTACACAACTTAACCAATTTAATTTACCACTCTAAATTTTTTAAATATAAGTGTCAGGTAGTAAGTCTTTCATTTAACCAATTTGTTGCACAAATATTATTCAAAGACAAAAACATTCTCTGGCTTAGGGTTACCATTTTAACTCATGATTGTTTATAACAGTTTTTTAAAACAGAAATTAAATCATACTTGATACATAGTCTGAGAACTACTGCATCATTAAATAATAAAAACTTCACATCTGTAACCATTTTCTGATACCAATTGTCTGCCCCCTAGAGGATAACATTTGCACAGCAGCTTAATAATGGGATGTAAGGTAACAGCAAGTATATGGTGGCTGTAGCTCAGGAGACAGAGCAGTCCTCTGCCTGGTTGAACTCCTAGCTTCCCCTAACTACATGTCGAAGTGTCCTTGGCAAAGACACTGAACCTCATGTTCCCTCCGATACGTCTATCGGGGTGTAAATGTGTGTGGGAGCACTTAGTATGTCGCAACAGAAGAGCTGTATGAGTGTGTGTGAATGTGACATGTCAAAACTACTGTGGCCAACAAGTGTCACAGCAGTACAAAAGCCACAACACTCCACAATTAGCCACAACACAACATTAAATGCCCCAGCACTACACAATTAGTCACAACCTAACACCATAAGCCACAATGGAAGTCACACTGCCCCCCCCTCAGAGAAACCCCACACGAACAGTGTTGCCAGATCAGACAGATTTCTGCACAGAGGGGCTGGTGAAAAAATAAGTAGCATTGGGCATTGCAATCTGTGATGCGTTCAACGAATATAAACATGCAAGAGCTCTTAGATCCAAAGACTCAGGTCAGCTGGTCCAGACCAGAGTCCAGACTGAACATGGAGAAGCAGCTTTTAGCTGTAGTACTTTGTGGTCGTTTGTACAGACCTTAAATTAACTTTCACCAAATGTAAAAACTTTTAAATCCAGGTTAAAAACATTTCTGTTCTCATGCATCTATGCATGAAATCTGCATCTTTAATTTATCTTGCTTTTAATCTCTGTAATGATTGTGGGTGTGTGTTTAAATGATTTTATTGTAATTTTTCTTGCTTTTTGTGCTTTTTTATGCTTTTAATGTTTAATGTAAAGCCCTTTTTAATTGTCTCAAACCTGAAAATGTGCCATACAAATATAGTAAACTTGCCTTGTCTATCTACAGGAATTTTAAACTGAGTAAAATGCTTAGTTATAATTCAATTCTAGAAGTATGGTTTCATAGGGAATTTCATTTAAAGAATGTAATCAAATAAGAACCTTTCCAGGCTCACAACAGCTCAGCCATGCAAAAAACAAATATATACAAGTATAACAGGCCTTCCTTATTTGACGAGAAAAAGCACTCCTACGTACATGGTATATATTAACATGTTGATGAAAAGATATAATTAAACAAAAATCAATAAAAGACTTAAATAAGCACACATTCATTTCTATACAACTGTGCAAATAAAAACTTCTGAAAATGCACAGCTGAAATGTTTTCTACACAGTATGTTGGCAAGCTGTCACTTGTTTTTCAGGAAAACTTGACCTGATAAAATTACCATTTGACTAAATCTGTGTTTTGATAGTGTTGCTGCTTACGGGTAAAACTACTAAAAAGTTTTAATGCACAGTTTATAGAGAACTACAACTGGGAGAAAAAGGGTGTGCTGGCACTACAGGACTGCTCTGGTGACGCTCTTCTAAAATGTTTGGCCATGGATTGATCAAGGCTTCATTACATGTATGGCTGCTTGCTCTGTCTTTAGATAATAGAGATGTGAAATTAAGAGAAGGTCTAAACAAATAAAGCTCGGTTCAGATGAGAGATACAAGAAGAATAGTAAAGGCAGTGTAAAACAGAAGCAAAACACAATGGCGTAACCGTTTGACAGGTGTATTTCCCCAGTCAGTGTCCCCCACCTGCCACTGTCTCCAGAGCGAGTGATGCACAGCAGGCGCAGGGTGCTTAACACTAGAAGTGAGAGCCCACTCGGGCTTTGGCTCCCCACCTCACTCACTGGGCAAGTGAAACAAACAATAAGACGAACAGCATGGCACAAAGTAGACTGATGAACTGTAGCAGGTCTCTCTGCAGCATTTTCTCTCTGCAGCATTTTAAAAGGCAAGAGCCAAGCAATCAGTCTGTAGAAGAGACTGTAATTCAGTACATCCAATAATGTTGTAAAGGAAGACCTACCATACACTACCTTCAATTATTGTTATTGGAAAACAGTTTAAGAGAGTAGCCAGTTTGAGAAATGGTATTCAGCTCACTGGAAGTGACACTGATGTGTCAACCTAATAACTTCAGTCAACATGCAACTCAACACATGAATATTTAATCTGCATATCAGTGCTGCTAAATGTTTTACTACTGAACAGTTTGGCCTACAAGAAAACCTAATGGCTGTTTTGATTTTAAAAAGGATTCATTTGTCCTCTGTGTTTGGGAGAAATTGAGAATTACGTCTTCATTCTGTGGCCCCCTCTCTATACACCACAATACGCCACACTTGTTCAAAATCTGCTGTTTCTAGCACAGCATATTAAATATATGAAAATATATTTTATATATGTATCCTCATATAGCTATCTCTAACCAGTGGGTGCAGGATTATCCAACCATTTCCAGCCAACAAGCTGCAATATGAACACATGCCTACATTTACACAAAAATCTCCTATATTTAGCTCACTTACATAGTATTTTTAAGAAGAGTGAACAGTTATCACACCTTGTTGCATCATCCCACAGCCCTCTGCCAAAAGCTTTTCAGCTTGCTGTGCTTTCCTCTAGTTCATTTCATGTACAGTGTGGCATTAACAATTTGCTGAAACTGACATCCACACCATCTTGGACAGCTTTTTTAGAATGATATTGAAACTGGTATTGTCATTTGATAAAAGAAAAAACAAAAAGTAATCCTTAAAAATATAATCTGAGTAAAAATCGAATCCAATGCAGGTAAGGCTCCATTCAATCTACAACTTCTTAATTCAACCCTAATTCATTTGCTCGCAAAATCTGGTATAAATATTCAGGCAACCTCTGATGTACATCAAAGAAGCAAACAGATCCACCTAAGATCATACTGTCTCTTCCTTCTTGGATGAGAATGGGGAACACGTTATCCAAATGGTTTGGTTTGTTTGACTTAAGTGCGTTGTAAAAGCAAATTCAGATTGACGAAATGTTGTTAACCCCCAAATGATCCGAATACTCAGTCATACTGACAGTAACTGTCACCCTGTTAATCAGCGATGAGATTAACCGTACCGATGGTGTCCTTTTGTGTTTAAGGCTTCAGTCAGAACCCCACCACTTGTAGATGTGCCATGCGCACCGGACACACAGTGCCCTCACCGTGTGGGGACCCAACAACTGAAGCACACAGCGCATGAGCCTATGCTTTCTCAGTGTGTCTAAAATGTTACCACAGCCATGTCAGAACAGAGCTTTACTGGGCTCATATGTAGTCTATGGCAAGTCTCCCTCTATATTTTGGTAAACTGGTGACTTCAGGTTTGTTCAAGTGTTTATTTTACTTCCGTCAGATGGAGTGAATTTTCTGGGGGCCTGAGCATGCTCAAAACCTCACCAAATATTGGATACTCCTCCATTATAAATTTTAAAAAATTATATTTTGGTGTGTTCATGTCTGTTCGTGACAAACAGCATGACAGCAACACCAATTTTTCATCACCAATCTTTATAAGAGTTGGTACACATGTTCGGCATTCCAGGGAAAACAAAAAAAAAGCCTTTAGGACTCAACATCTAAACCCAACAGAAAGTCAGCTACTTTGGGTCAAAGCATTTGAGCAAATTTGTCCTAGCACTTGTTATCCAATTACAATATAGGAACTAGTCCTACCCAAATAATTATCTGTGGGAACATTGCTGAGGAAGAGCTGTACTGTTCATTAACACGAACTGACCCAAATCATGTTTTGTCCACAGACTACATTGACAAGCTGACTTGTCAGCCCATTCATTATTAGTGCAAATCTTTGGAAATGCGATATTTATAACATAAAGAACTAATAAATTCAGTGGCTGGAACCAAAAAGAAAAAACAAAATGAAATAGGCCAAATTGCTTTATGGGTTATTGCAACAATACAGGCTTGATTTAACAGCTTTGTTTTTAGATACAGCACCTCCTGGTTTAGTGCATAAATACTGGGGGGAAAGGAAGAGAGCATAATGTAGTAGCATAAGAGATACTGGAAAAAAATGAACAAACAATAATTATACAGGAGAACTAAAAAAGCTACAAATGGTGTTAAAATGCTTATACCTTTAAACCTGATTTTTAGTGGTTAACTGAGTCAGTATTATGTGATGGAATTTCCAACAGACTTTCTTTGTTAGTCTTAAAGTCTCAAAAACACAGGACTTGCAAAGGTCTTTCAGATCAAACAATGATGTAAGTTAAGCATTCATTAGCAGAGACTAGCTTATAAAAATTATTGAGTGACCCATTAGCTTCCCTCGCAGTGCAAAGATGCATGCGCTGTATTTTTATATTCAACCATTAATTGATCCAGAATTACATCATTTATATTTAAAAATATTCTTGAAGATAGGGACAGATTTCATAATGCATCAGTTGTGGCCTTTTCCCCTAGACTATGCACAGAATCTATATGCTTCTGGTTTGTTGTCTAAGATTTTATTGATTGAGAAAAAAGAGACCTTTCTTTTTTCTTCACTGACCACAAGTGCTGAAGTCAGCTCCCCCCCCCATCCCAGAGCTCATGTTGGCATATAAAGCTATTCATCTTCGTTCCAGCGTTGCCAGAGGTTTTGCTCCAACAAAAAAGCACAACTGCATTTTCCTGTTGATTTAAAGGGATTTTTCAAAAAGAAAAAAAAATCTGTGCCACATTTGATGAGATAAAGTATAACATTAATTTTGAATTGGCCTACTTTATTTTTCCATCTTAAAATTCAAGACCAGCACTAACCAGACTCTACATTAACTCTACAGAGCTAATCATGTTTATAGGGTGCTACAATATCTTGACCTTCCTGTCTTCTACTTTCAGTATCATCTATCTGAAGGACAGACAGATCTAGGTGAGGTCCCTGTAGGGACAGATTTGCTCAAAGGATTCATTCTTATGTTCAAAGGATTCATTCTTTATCATCTATTTAGTAATTAGACCACCGTCAACTTAATCAGTGATTGCCTCTGTGCTGATGATAAGGGATATGCAAAAAAAAGAAAATAATAAAATCTGAGCAAAATATGTATTATATAGAGAAAATAGGAACCTAAGTTCACACGTTGTTTTCTTATTGTTTTTAAACATAAGCTTTTTATTTAGATAAACTAGCCAGCTTAATCACCAAAGCATGAATAACATAAAGATTAAATAAATATATAAGATTTAATAAACACAAAACATTAACAACCAATGAATTGTCTTCAAGGGTATTAATCAATTTTGTTATAGTGTTAAAGTTGCATATAAGCAAGGATTTATCCGATAGTCTTCCGAAGCAACAACCTCTGGTTGAGAAATGTGATAACTATGCGTTAGTGCCAAAAAAGTGCAGTTCTCCCCTCATCCACTAGGGGCTGACTCCAAAAATGGAGCAAATCCCTTTAGGCTGCAATAAACCTGCAATAACCCATCAACTCCTCCCTGATTTCTGATGTGTTCCCCTCCGCCTTCAAGCAGGCCAGGGTCACCCTGCTGCTGAAAAAACAGCCCAATTGATCTAGCCCAAGTGGAGAACTACCGGCCTATCTCACTCCTGCCGTTCATGTCCAAACTCCTAAAACGAGCTGTTTTCACTCAGGTCTCACAGTTCCTCCATGATAATAATCTTTTTGATCCATTTCAGTCAAGCTTTAGGCAAGGCCACTCCAGTGAAACTGCTCTGCTGTCAGTCACAGACTCACTCCGGGCTGCCAAATCCACTGGTCTCTCCTCAGACCTCATACTGCTTGACCGGTCTGCTGTTTTTGACACGGTAAACCACTGGATCCTCCTCTCAATACTCTTTAAACTTGGCATCTCGGTGCTCGTCTTCTCATGGTTCACATTGTACCTCGCAGAGAGATCATTCGGAGTCTCATGGCAAGGACAAACTTCCCAAGTGCACGAGCTGGCAACGGGTGTACCACAGGGTTTGGTCCTCGGCCCTCTGCTTATCTCCTTATACAGCACCTCACTAGGCGAGATCATCAGCTCTCATGGCTTCTCCTAACACTGCTATGCTGACAACACTCAGCTCATCCTTTCCTTCCCTCCAGACGACACCACCGTCTCGCTGCGGATATCTGCTTGCCTCTCCGATATCTCGGCATGGATGCATGATCGCCACCTTCAGCTCAATCTACCCAAAACTGAGCTCATTGGGCCTCATTCACCAACAGTTCTTACGAACAAATTTGTTCTTAAGTCCTACTTACGAACATTTTCCGAAAAATGTGGCATTCACCAAAATCTTCGTATATTGGATTTGTTCTTGGGTAAGAACAAATCCTACAAAGGCTCAGAAGGACTCTTACTAACATCCGAGTGCCGATAAAGTTGAACAAAAGCATGCTTGCCCTTTTTTCTGCTGTTTGGTTCATTAAAATACAACAATAAAGTCATTTTAAAGGTTTACTCAGATTTAAAAAAAAACTTTTGATAAATTACATTTTGTTATTACAGCACGATTTTGAGTCCACATCCTAATGTTATACCTTACACTGGGAAATGTTTTGTTTTTTTTAAAAATCCATTTCATTCATTCAATAATAAGTGGCAGCGGAGACAGATGACTGGTTTAACAGACCGTCCCTCCAACCGCAACATCACTCCATAAATGTCTCAGCTACCTTTAACTCCCAGATCCACCAGCAGAATGAAGTATCTAATAATCCAATTCATTAGAGCTAACACTGAATCACCCTGCCACCTGAGCCACCTGTACCCTCAAAGACTCTTCTCTTCTGTTGTCCCACGATGGTAGAACAAGCTACCAAATTTGCTCCGATCCTCAGAGTCTGTTTCTACTTTAAAGAGCAAACTTAAAATTCATCTCTTTGAAGAGCATTTTCGCACTTAAAGTGTCCAACCTGTCCCAGCACTAACTGCTCTATGCACTTACCATACGATGACTCTCTGATAGCGAATTGCGTGTTTTAATTTTACAAGGGACTCGTTGGAGACTTGTTGTGTACTCACACACATGCGCATACTCCACACAAACACACACACAAATATATATATATATAGCACTTAACACGATCCTCGTACTTGACATAACTACATCGATGACCAGCACTCCTACTGCTCATGCTGTATCTTAATCTTTGATTTTATGCTTGTGTTGTTCTCTCAAATGTAAGTCGCTTTGGATAAAAGCGTCTGCTAAATGACAGTAGTAGTAGTAGTAGTAGCCATACCCACCACGCTAGATAAGGGTCAAACGTTTGAAATTGAAAAACAGGTAGGTCTATCTGAAAATGTAAAATAAAAGTCTGAATGTGAAAGAAAAATCTCAAACTGTCAAAATGTCTTGAAAATATAAAATCTGAGAGTGAAAGAAAAAATATTGAACTTAAAAAAATATTTAACAAAAAATGTAGAATCAAAATTTAAGACGAAAAATAGAAAAATAATATTTTAGTTAAAATTCAAATTGATATAACATCTGATACATTTTGTTTTATCTTGGGCAAAATATTTGTTTTTCAAAGTACACAGTAAAACCTTGATACTTCATTTTCAGCTTACATTTGTTCAGTTTCAAATGTTTCTTTCAAATAATCCAGCATTATGGCCCTGATTTAGGTCCTTACACCCACAAATGGCTGCTCTGTGGAAAACAATAATTTTGAGGAGTATGGTTTACTCTTGAATTTATTGGTAATGTGCCAGAAAAGTTATTGTTATTGCTTTTATGTGATAAAATAACTGTAAAACTGCACAAAATTCAGAAGCTCTAGTTAAATTGATATACCATTACACATTTAACATTACATCTTGACAATATGGCTGATGAATAAATGTTTTTTCAATAAATTACCAAAAGTTTAAATCTGAGTAAAATGTCTCTCAAAAGAACATGGATGCAAAGTTAGATAGTTTTTTTGTTTTGTTTTTAAATACATAAACCCCTGCATGATCCATTACCATTCATCCATTCTCTTAAAATGAAGCAATAGCTTGATAGGTAAAATAGTCAAAGTAAAATAGTTTGTGATATTACAATTGCATGGGCTATCATCTTTCAACAACACCTGAACAAAAGTCCAGCTGTTGACCAACACAGTGTGCACCTGTAGACTTTTCTAAAGGCAGAAACTCAATAAATATATCAAGACTGATCCTGCATTTTCTGCAGAGAGAGGACTTGAGAAGTTTCTGAAATGAATGAACCCCAGTAGTAAATTAAAAATAAATTCAAATAAAACTGACACCAAGAACAGGAATGTATGTATATGTATACACACACAGACACACACACACACAAACACACACAGACAGACACACACACATATGCACAAAGACAGCTTCTGCTCAAGCAGCTGACCTGAACTGATAAGACAGACCCAATATGCAGCATCTGAACATCGCATAGCATTCAGAAGTCCTCTAATTACTTAATTGATGGCGTTTTCTCAAACAGAACCTGAGCCTGGCATTTAACAGCAGCAAAGGACTGGGTGAAAGGAAGAAGATTGTTACTAAAAGGTCTCTTCACCCAATTCAGAAATATGTGTGTGTGTCACCTAAACAGAGCTCTTTCACGTTAACCAAGTTAACTTGCTTTTATAAAATCATTTTCATAGAAGCAAGTAGCTTCTTCTATCCCTGTCCTAATAGATAACAAAAAGAGGCAGATGAATATGCAGAGGAACAAACGTTCTGCAAACTTATCAAATCTTGTGTTCATTGCTCATCAGCCTGCTCATAACAAAAACTGGACAGATAATGATCTTAGCACACTGAAGCTAGCTTTACTTAATGTCAGATCTTTAACAGGAAAAACATTCCTGATCAATGATTTTATCTCTGAGCACAAACTTGATTTCCTGTTTTTAACAGAAACCTGGTTAGACAGAGAAAA
>JAVQJG010035625.1:0-19758 GCA_036024015.1 Craterocephalus amniculus
CCTTGCACCCATTACCAGAGACTGGGATCCTCCCACTGACAAAGAGACCCTCCCTTCCTCCAGTCTGTTCAACCACCCAGCTCATACGACCACCATTCCCACCAGAAAGAGGAAGAGGAAACCAACGCCCCTCAAAAACAAGGTGCATCCAACTTAGACCAAGTCAGGGCACGAAGGACAAACGGAAGTGAAAAACGGAGCAAAAAGAACGTGAGAGTTGAAACGTCGGGGTTAAGGACGAGAGGGGGACAGGGACAGCTGGTTTTGTCCCCGGATGCCCCTCTCTAAACCCAGGACAGGAAAACGGTGGATTAGAAAGCAACAGTAAGGTACAAGAACCGAAAAATCAAGCTCAGTAGTGGGTTTTTTTGTTTGTTTTTTTAAATGACCAATCATGCATCCAAATTCCTACTTGGTCACAAAAACAGGGTGCAGGTCGCCGGATGATGAAGTAAAATCAACAATGCAACCAAGAAATGTTACTCAGCCCCAAAGTACTGAAGTCTGTTGCCACGTGACCCTGGAGGTCACACGGCTTTGCTGACAAGAGCACAGAAGCGTGCTCGATGAACCAAACTTTTTTGTGTATCTCTGGAAAAGGGAAAGAAAAAAAAATGTGTGCATACATGTTATATTTCATATTTTGGTCACCGTGGATACTCGTGGCCTGTCCTAGCAATGTGTTATGAACCTAAGTTGCCTGCAGGCTCACACCATATACGCACATGCAGGTATAGACGTATAGAACACTGTAGATACATATCAGCGAAGGGAAATGTGTCGTACGCTTCAGCCTGCTGAGGTACAAGAAAGCTCACACACACACGCACACACACACATGCCCACGCAAACTCATGAAGCTGTTGGGATCCCAGCAGCCAGCTTTTCAGGGTGCAGATAACAAATGTCTTGTCCATGGATGTGTGGACGGACAAAAAAGAGACAAAGATGAAGCAGAACAGCGTAATAAAGTACTAACACGAATAAAGGGATTGAATGTTGCTTAAACCTTAAAGTTCTTCCATTATGAAGCTATAGAGACTCGTCCTCTATTTCCATTGTTTTTTATCACTATGGGGGCAGTGAAAAAGCACTTTTGTTCTGCTAAAGATTTTTTTTTTCTGTGGTGTAAAGTAATAAGCTTGGTATGCAGACCAAAAAAAAAGCTTCACTCAAACTTTAATCTTAGGCATAAATGCTGCCAAAGCTTTCGCATCATCTATGCATCTTGAGTTGTGCCATGCCAAGTAATTCATTCATACATTTTGTACTTGCACTTTATTTCCTAATGGAGCTGATAACAAACACCATATTTAACTCTTGTGCGTCAAGTTTTAATCATTAGCTGCGTTAAAGAAACATTCCTCGAAGTATTCTAACGGTATTGTTGCAGCAGGGGTTGGCGGTCGTTTGTTTTTGTAATGTTGTCCAGTGGGCAAATCTCAGGGAACACACCCTCTCCTTACAAACCTGGAAAGAAATCCAGGAAAACCAAAAACTGGGTGAGACGAATATTTCCAGCTTACTGAATGAAATCGACACGGTGGTGTTGCAGTTAAGACATTGTTTGCATTTCTTTAAGCATGTAAACACCCTAAATTTTCTGTTTCTTTACATCCTGTTACTGCTCTTATCAAGAAAATTCCCATCCTCTTTTCCACGTGTACATTTCTGTATATATTTGCTGCATATGATGTATATATTTTTTGCTTCTTCTGATCTGTATCAATGTGCTCAGTGACATGCGCGTAGGTCAAGCACTGGTGTTGCAAACTCCAAAGTTTTACATTTCTATGTTCTAACTAAAGTACAACAGCCAAAGATTTTAATCTGTTTGTTTGACAACATGTATGCTACTGTAAGTAAAGTTCACAGGAAGCTCAACAGATATTCCTCCAGCTGCCTTATCTTTCTGCTCTGAGTAGTGTTTAGCAGCAAAGTACCAGAGCTGATGTTTCTTTCTCCCCTGCAGCTTCCGTTTTACATCGTCCTTGGAAACACTCGTTTAAGCTTTTCTTGTATCTCCTCTGTATACTGCGGTTGTAGCACTTGTCATGCTTTTGCACTTGACAATGTCAAATAAAGGATTTGACAGCCTTATTCTGTACGATGAAATGATTTATGGCAAATATAAGCACTGCTATTATAAACCTTCCCTTGGGCTTTGCTATTGAGTATTAATTTATAGTATTGTGAAAAAGTTTCTGAAGGTTTTTCAAAGTTTTTCTATTTGCTACTTTTCGGCTCTTTGTACTCGACCATTTTAAGAGAATTTTTTTCTTTAAGCAAATTAGTTCTGACCTGCAGATCATTTAAACTTAAAAATTAATAAGCACTATGTTTGTAAATAAACTAGCAAAAAAACTCAATAGTATTTTTTAATCAGCGATTTTATGCAATTGCCTTTAGTTGCAACTTTGTTAAAAATGCCAGATAGAAAATAGTTCTGGATTAACTTGCTTAGACATGCCAAAGCTGGAAGTTCAGCTGATCCTCCTTTTCTCCCCAAAGCCTCATGAGAAATTATCTCCATGAAAACATAAGATAATGATCTAGAAAAGAATTAATCTTCAAGAAGGAAACAGACAAATGACAAGAACTGGACTGAAGATCTATGACTAGGGCTGGGTTTTAAAAAGTAAGCTTAATTTTTATTTGGCCCTCTTTTTTTTTACCATAGTGTTGGTTATTTTCACAAATAAATGTTACATTTGTGACATGCCAATGCTTCTGGACATTTTTAAATTTAGACATGAATATTAAATGTAATACACACTGTTGAAAGGTTGCTTCAGCGTTTCATAAAAATTGCGAATCGTCTGCGAATTTCTAATATTGATGTAATGTGAATATCTAAAAATGAATTGATACTGAATTGAATCGAAATTAATTGAATACATTTTTGCTCTTGTGAATCAAATTGAATGGATCCGGGAAATTAGGAGTGATAGCCAGCCCCATCTATAACAACAGAGATGATCCCTCCCCAGAGTCCAGACTGTAATATGAATGAAGGAGCAGTGGCTCAGGTAGAAGAGCAAGTCGTCCAGTGACTTTTTTTCAACTCATATCATTTCACTGAGTTATAATTTGTAAATTTTATACAATTCTTTCGGTCACCAGTTATTTAAATTACTATTATGAATATAAGTAACCAGTAACTAAAAGTCAATATTTGATGTGCAAACATGTTAGAAATGCACAATTTTTGTACTGGCCTCATTGTTTTTCAGCTATTAAAGAGGGATGGTTCAGAACTTTTGCACAACTGTGTATAAAACTCATTTGGAATACAAGTTCATGCTTTTAGCAGAAAGCAGTAGTGTTAGACATCCAGCAGCAGGATTTTTATAACCTGGCTTCCATCCATCTCCAATATTTACTCCTTTATGTGAGTAGCACAGGACCAACTATCAAGAAAATATCAGGAAATATGAAATGTTACTGTGTCTGCCTGCTGTTTTTTCCAGGGAAGATTATGTCGAATGGATATGTAGATTTTTAGAAAAAAACATCTTCCTACTGCGGCAGGGAAGTACTTCAGGAGATCAGCGAGACCGAATGAAAACAAAAGTGCCTCACAGAGAGCTGAGCGATGAGCAGAAGCTGGAAATCCAACATGAACTGTAGATGCAGAGCAAATGGGATTTTCTATCTTTACTAAACAACAAAACGATCATAACCTACAAGTTCAAACCTTTTTTGTATCAGTTTTTATTACATACACAAATGTACACACAATCACACCCTGTGTGGCTGTGTGTGTGTGTGTCGGACTGTGTATGTGAGTGTGTCAGCCAGGACTTGAAATGTGATCAGACAAAATCTGTGAAATCATCCACAGTTGATACGAGTCTTTTCCTCTGGCCAGAGGCCTCTGGGTTGGCTGCTGCCGTGCTTGGCTGAAACGACTTGTTCTGCTGAGTGTGTCCTTGAGTCAGCGAGATGCCGGGAGTGGAACGAGACTGGATGTCTTCTTGAGCCTGAGGACGACCATAGTAAAATGAACAGGTTTAAATTTACACTGGATTAAGAACGTAAATAAAAGTAGCGGTGGGGAGGAAATAAAGGTTTAGTCTTACTCTGGTCCTGATCCTCTTTATGTGTCGTAACCTCGCGAGCCACTTGGACGCGTAAGCATCAGAGGGGTTAGCTCTGTACTGATGAACCAAAGAGGCCATCTGCAAAGATTTAAAATAAATATATATGTTTATCTGAGTTGATGTGTGAGGTTAAAAAAGGAAAAAGAGGAGAAAGCCTTACATTTGCATGTAGAGCCATCTGCCTAACTAAGAGCGGAAGGTTGCGGTCGGAGACGATTTTCGCCAGCGTTGTGTCTACTAAACCCTCAAGATCTGAAGGAGAGAGTGAAGAGAGAATTAACAGAAGCTCAACTGAACAAGAGGATAAAACATTCAGATTGACTCACCTTTGCGGCACTGGAGGGTAACAAGGTTACATTCATAATCCAGTGGTTTAATAATGACTTCTACAAAATTAAACTGCCCCTACAGGATGGAAAAAGGAAAAAGGTGTAATGAGGGACAGAACGCACGGAGCAGACGTTTTACACATGTTTCAGCACTTCTACCTTGATGGTGCCCAGTTTATACTCCTCTCCTGAGTCATTGTACACCACCATGACAAAGTCATTGCCAATGTGCCTCTTTTTGTTGCAGCAGCCCTTGTCGCTCTCTCGGTTTGGCATCAGTGTGGCGATGTGGAAAATGGCTGAGGAGGCATAACAGTATTTACGATTTACCCAACAGCCTGATTGCACCTGATCTTCCCTGTTACAGTCGTGTGCGATCCACACTCACCCTGCATGATGTCGTCATGCCAGCAGTAAGTGAACTCCCCGTCGTCTCCGTACTGGTCGAGCCCTCCAAGGAAGATCTGGTCAGGGTCGCAGTCTTTCAGGTGGATTAATTTTCCGAGGCCTGTGAGGAAGGCAGCGTAGCGGTTGGAGCCGTATTCGTTGGACAGGATGGCGACCTCATTGTTAACCTGGGAAACATTAAGAGGATCAGCACATTAAGGGAAGTACAGGAAAGTTTCATTTAGAATACAATCTGCGGGTTCTCACCTGTCCAGTTCCGACAAACACCACACCGATCTTATGAGTGTCGTAAGGAGGCATCTGGTCCAGAACCTTCACAGCGCGGTCTATCACCTGCAGCAAGGATGCAACTTAAACGACACGTGTGCCACATGCAACATGAGGGCTGCAGGTCCACCAGGGCTTATGGCTCACCTGAGTTTTGGGCAACAGCAGAGGCTTGTTTGCCTCATTCCCAAAGAAGGGAGAGTGGTAGAGCTGGAGGAAGACAAAGCTACAAAAAACAGATACGACATAGTTTAAAATTATATATAAATTTTTTTTTTCAATTAAAAGTTTATTTTTAATCACAAAATAGTGTGTAAAATGTACAGTGTTGAAATAAACAAGTTTAAACTTTTAGAATTAAAAAAATCCTTGAAAACAGCATCATAAGACTTCTGCATTTCCTGGAAAACATAAAACCTTCATCATAAATAATTATAAACATCACTTTACTTCTGTGTGTTTATCGTTAAATCCTTCAAAAGAATCCTACGTTAATTGAGTTATCTTTCTGTCACGCTTTTCTCTTTATCGACTGTGAGAAGCGCACTGAAAGCATAACTGTTGGAGATGATGGATTGATTTATGATAAATTAGCTTAAACTGGGGTTGATCAACAACAACCAGTTCATAAAGGAGGAAGATGTGCCAAAGTACAAAATAAACATGCAAAGAAGCGCATGTGAAAAGCTCAGACAACAGCTGGACTAAATCCCTTAGGTCAGATATTTCTCTAGTGCAAAGTTCAAGTAGCCGCGATAACACAGCAGACACATTTCTGGTACTGCCCCCATGTGGGCAAGAGAAGCCAAAACATGTGGATGTGTGTCAGCCGGAGTTGCGAAAAAGTCCTGGAGATGTATGTATGAGCTTTTCAAGCATCTCTGGTGTGATGATGCAACACTGAAATCACATCAGGTTGCAGCGGTGAACATTCCAATGTCACTGTAGGTCAGAAAGCAAGAAAAAGGCGCATTGCATCATTGCTAAATTAATTTAATTTGCACCTTCAGACTTTTCATCTTTTCAGTCTTTCAGCTAAAACTTGTGTTGTGAAAGCTAATTAAACTTTTACTGATTGCATGCTCAGATCTTCCCAGAAACAGCGGAGATTAGCTAACTGGCTTCACCTGCTGGATTGCATCATTACACCGTGCAGTACCTGGGGCTGAGTCCGGAGATTTTCTCTGCGTTGCTGGGTCCGGGCCGACTGTGATAGGAGTCCCTCTCTGTTCTTCTCTCTCTCCTAGAGGAAGGGGCTGACACAGAAATAGTGTGCCCACGGGGTCGGTGGCCCCCGCTGGGGGAGATGGGTCCAGGCTGTGCTGGCGCAGCTGGAAAAGACAACCTCATCACTGCTCCTCCGCTTTGAGATGAGCCTGAGCCTTCTCCCGCAAGGCTCGGGCCTCCGAGTCCATTTCTCTCTCCTCCAGCACTCCCCTCCACTTTGTCCCTCTCAAAGTGCGCCTGCTGCATCTGAGCCTTGCCGTCTGAGGGTGCGCTAGGCCTAGAGGTGTCTCCCAGCACACCCTCAGACTCCAAAGCAGCTTTGGTGAACGCCTCCGGTAATGTCTGGAGTTCTGGAGACGAGCTGGACTTGTTGAGCCCATGTCCCTGGGACTGAGAGTGGCTCTGAAATGGAAGCTCGGGCCCCTGGCTGCCTGGAGTGGAGGGGCCCAGAGTGGGCTGATCGATGGGAATCGCTCCTTCGCTCACTTCTTCCAGAGTCGACTTTTCATCATCCTGACTGGAGGTGGAAGAGGACTGCAGACAAGAGGACAGATTTATTTCAGGGAACGTAACGGCAACTTATTTAGAATATTTTATTAAAAAGAGCTAAAAGTAAAAATATGCACAAAAAAAAAAAAAAAGGCCAATATAAATCTGTGAAGGTAGAAAATAAACTTTTACTTGGCCAAGACAGCAGGCAAAGCCAAACTAACTGATAATCATACGGTGAGCAGTGAGGACGCAGTGATAGCACGGCAACTTTAAGGCTTTAGCAGAGAAGCAGAGAAGTCTGCAGAAACCCAGAAGAAAAAAATCTGACTTTAAATTGGACATATGCCTAAAACAGCTTGCATCAGCTCCGATTGGAAAATTTTCAATGTGCTTGGGACACAAAATCCCTTAAAGATAACACACAAATTTAATTTTAACTTTTCAATGCATTAAAACTACTTCTTCACTGAGGTTTAGCAGTTTGCACCCAGTGATTTGTTTTCCAGAGGAGAAAGCACATAGCAGCTCTTAATCTTATTATCTTGCTGTGTTTACCATCAGCCAAGCTTAACTGGCTTCTCACCAATCAGTATGTCACTCAATTTTACTTTCTTATCCTGCTAGAAAACACTAATGTGTTCCTCTGGTGCTTCCGAGAACTGCAGCAGACTGAGAATTTTCCAATCTTAGGGTCATGTTTGTATCTGTTTTCAGTCACAATGTGTTTAAAGATCATTTTGGAAGAATGTGGGTTCATATTTGCAACTTTATACACAAAAATATTAAATGTAATGAACTTATGTTTTTGTGTAGAAGCAGTTTCAGCCTGCTGTGGAAAAATGGCTTATTAAAAATAATTAAATATTGGACCAACATGAAAATAAATGAGTTTGCAGTTTGTGTTGTAAATGTATTTTAAGCTGCAAAAGCCTTAAACTTGACACTAAAATCTCAGTTGATGCTCATTTGCCTCTAGCTTCTAATCACATCCATTTTGAAGGCAACGGTTTGTTTTGATAGCTCAGGTGGTTCTGCTTCATTTGTTTTCAGTTTTGTATGATGCTATAAAGCAATATGGGTTGTGCTTAAGTGAGCTATAAAGTAATTTCAGTCAGACACTCAAAAGAAAAACCACAAATTATTTAGGAATTTTACATTCTGACTTTTAGCTCTATAAATATAACATCACACTTCTTATCAGTCACGAGATGAAAACTAAAGCTGGTTTCATTTATTTGCTGCCCCATCAGCTCATGTCTGTGCAGCATGCATCATGCCATGCTGACAGCTTCTCTAGGATCAAACTTCATGGCTTCTTTAGATCATTTTTGACATCTCAGTCCAAACATTTACAGATGTTTACTAAACTGTTTTGAAATCCAGTGGTGAACAGCTGCCAAATATTTACCAGAGGATTGTGGTTTTAGGTACAGTAGATCAAACGCATTGTAAGTTTATGGCATGTTTATTCCCGTTATCCATGAAATCCATCACGTACACCGTCATCTTCCAAGGACAATCATCTGACTCTCCCTACCACGCAGAGGTGGGCTTCATTTTCTGCTCCAAGTATCACGAAACTGCTCCATGTTTCGTTTTGATGTTGGGAGCAGATTATTATACATGACAGTTTTTGTATTCAGGCTCATTTTAGTCAGAATTTAACCTGGTCACTAGGGATGCAACGATTCACTCAAGCCACGATTCGATTAGATTCTCAATTTTAAGCTCTCGATTTAGATTTTTTACAATTTCTTTTCAACAAAATTAATTAATTTTATGGCCAAATGAATTGTCTCTTATATTTGCCTTTTTCTTCCTTGATTAACACTGTGACCTTCTATTGCCTGTTTTCCTAACAAAACCTAACACTGAACAAACAATTATAATAGATATGGAAATTATCAAAAATCTGAACAAGAGAAGTTTTATTTGTTTTGAAAATCATCTGCATTGCATGCAAATCAATTTCCCTTTTTTCGATTTCCATTTAAAACTGTTTAAAATCGATTTTCAAAGTATTATTACATCCCTACTGGTCACCTGTTCTATGATGTGCATGGGTGTATATGGGTGCACATCTGTCTATACTGCAGCTTCTCAGCCAGTAATCTAGACATAATGACTTTAAAACATATTTGCTAAACCTTTATAAACAGCAACATAAAAAATGGTTTTACTTTATTTCAAAAATCATAATTCAGAAAATTTCTACTTTGAGGACAGTAGAGAGTTTCTAAAAATTTTTCTTGTCTCCATACTTTTTAACAGTGAGTATGAACCCAGTCTGCTCTCTCAGACCAGCACTGGTGACTTACCCTGCTGAGGGTTCCTGGAGGGGGGGTCTTTGAAAACTTGTCAGCAGACATGAATATGGGCTCAGTGGGAATCGGCTCAAACTCCTCACTCTCCAGCCAATCAGGTGGAGTGTTTACCGCGGTGACCCCAGAGCCTTCCTCCAGCACCACCACAGAGTCTACGGCAGGACACAGCAACAACCAAGTGCTTTACATGTGGACACACAAAAACAATATACACACACACACACACACACTCCACCCTGTGTTAATCACAGACACATGTATGTGCACTTGTAAGAAACACTAAAGATTTCCTCAGGTGTCAGTGTTAAATTGTCACACACTTTTTTAAAAGGGACATTTTAATCAAGTGTTAAATAAGTCAACAATCATTCTGACATGAAAGAGAATCATTAGCATCACACTGATCAACAAACTAAACTCCACATGCACAATCAGGCTACGATAACTGCAACAACGCTGAGATCAGACAGATCGGTGCATCATCACTGCTTCATCTACTCGATTTCCATGGAGACTCATGCATCGGTTTGTTGGTTATCTCTCAGCCCAAACACGATGCAGCTACTGCAACAGCAGCCCAGACCAGGCCACTCCCAACAAACACCCTTTCTACAATCAAAAGAACAAGAAAAACAGAGTGCGAGCTGAAAACTTTCTTCATCGCCCTACTGGTCTTCCAGTAAAGCAAGGAAGTGTGTGATGAGGTCTGGGCTTTCCTGTTGACAACAGAGGTTAAAGAGCAACCTGGGAGTATATTTCAGAAAGACAAGAGATAAAGAACATGGTTAGCAAGAGACACGCAAATCATGGGAGAAGACAAAAAATTAATTTCCAAGTATCTTTGGGCGTCATTGAACTCATTTATCTGAGTTCAGGCACAATTTGGTGGTGACTCACAGAAGATCCTCCGTCCCATGTTAATGAAAGACTGATGAGTAAAGCAGAAATGATTAATTTCTTAACTTGCACAATCTTTGAGTATAAAACTGCAGGTCTTTCGCACAACAGTTAGACGCAAGT
Source organism: Craterocephalus amniculus (assembly GCA_036024015.1). Lineage (NCBI taxonomy): Eukaryota > Metazoa > Chordata > Actinopteri > Atheriniformes > Atherinidae > Craterocephalus > Craterocephalus amniculus. The sequence goes on from JAVQJG010035625.1 coordinate 10,171, forward strand.
GTGCAGGAGAGGCAAAAAATAGAATAGTTTGATATCTGTGGGGTCGACAAACTCTTGTTTAAGTCTATATTAGCAGGAAATATACCTGGAATATGATGCCACTACCAGCAGACAGCTTATTATGAAGTCATCTTCCAGTTATTTGATGTAAATCTGCTGTTATAATTTAGTTAGCATCCTTAAAATTTCACATTTCAGCTATCACATTATGACCCAACATCTGAGTTGTTTCATACTCAACAAGCAATCTGCTCTCTTGTTGTTGTTTCATGCTGGAAAGAACAAAGTTCGGGTTATTTTCATTCTTCACTAGAAGCTCCTTCTGTGTCTTCATGTGCCTGTTTTAGCCCACTTCAGATTTCCGGCCAAACAAACTATTTTTCTCGGACACCAAGCGAAAATACAACTCTGCCTGGATGTGGCATTAAAAGCTGCCAGAACTCTCAAACCAGGGCTTTAAGGATAAAATTATGCCACTTTGTCCTGTATGTCTTTTTCTGAGGTTATCATCCATGTCTTTTGTGTCATGATTCCCTTCAACACGCATCAATTAAACTTGGTAGATCGTTTAACTTTAAGTGGAACAGCACGACCACCTCCATTTAAGACGTAACTGTCCTCACACTAAATGAAAAGCATCAAACTATTTTCTTTCATTTAGTTGATTATCCCTGAGATTTCCTTTGGAAGTTCTGCAATACTGAATTTAATTCAATATATCAAGTACGTATTGGCTCCTTCGTTTAACCCATTTTAAAAATATGATGCGTTCACAGGACATATTTATCCAAAAATATGCACATCTCCTGCATCACTGCATTGTGCTTGCAGACTACTGCATTGTGCAAGTGGAAAGAAATATACTACACCAGGAGTTTTCTGGAGAGGGGCAAGATGTTAGTTTACACATGTGGTGGACGGTACCTGCCCAGGAAATGCTCCTGTGCAGCCTGCCAGGGGCTGGGGGGCCTGGGGGGGCACAGCCCAGACCTAGAGACCCCAGAGAGCCACCCACTGCAGGCGGGATGCCAGAGGACAGGTTGATGTCACATGAAGCCACATAACACACCGCAGACAACCACAAACCATCACAGCAGTGATGATGAAGATGCATGAAAAGAATCCAATAAAAAAAGAAACATCTCAAAGGCACAGAAAAAAAGAAAGAAACCGTGGAATAGAGTAAATGGAGGAAAAGGGACCCCAGAATAAGAAGCAGAATGAACAAGAGCACACAACACAGGGAACCACTGAAACAGAAGCTTCTGCAAAAAGAAAAAACATTTTACTCATAAACAAGAGCTTGTCAAGGCATTTGGTAATCTCTGACCTGAGTGGAGATAAGGTGAGCTAATGAAAACTCCCCTGATCAAATCAACTATTTACAGGCAATTTGGCCAAGAACAGGCAGTGAGGCAGACAAAAGGGATGCATTCATGCTCGGCAAATTATTTCCTTTTGACATTATTATAGTGTCTTTGTGTCTAAACACAGCTATGTCTTCTGTGGCTCATTTTCCTGATGTAGAGATTCATTTCACAGCTGATACAACAACTGAAAAATAAAAGACTGATAACCCCCTCCAGCATCTCTTTACCAAGACTCCTCAGACTGTTTCTCACCAGTATTGGAACGCTGAAACAGGTTCGCTTTCCCTCCGACACTGCTTTGGATTTGGGTCGGAGGTTCAGAGACAGACGTAGGAGCCGGGGCGGCTGTACTTGCAGGAGCGCTGGCTGTCTGAGCAGGAGGCTCCTTCAAACCCTCCATCGCCATCAGGACACTAGAGAGCTCCTGGAGGGGCATGTTGCCCAGCTCAGAGGAAAAGGGGCTGGGAGGATTCTCCAAGCACATCAGCCAGCTGGTGTTGCCTTAAATGACAGAAAGAAAACACGTCTATATTGTTTGCGTTTGTTTTTTTTAACCTCTTGTACCTCGAGGGACTTTTTGGGGTTTTGGATTGAAAATAAGTTACACAAAAAGAATAAATTATTTCTCTGCAATTTTTAGCGCTCAATGAACCATCTCGCCATCAAAATAAAGCCAACGCTTGTGAGACTTTCAGAGGTGAAAACATGACCACATATACCACTATGGTAAAGTGATTAAGTTTTGTCTGCATTTCATAAAACATACAAAAGCTCCAGAAAACTATGACTCAACATTTTTTGTGAAAAGTTTCGTGGAGCTGAAGTGAAACAGTAGAATAATGCTGAGTCATCCAGTTTACATTCTGACCGATCATCAACGGTGATGCAGAATGACTGACACATGCCATCCTTCAACTGAAACCATGTAACCAGGCAGGATAGCTGGGTAGGGATGCAAATTATCAAGTAAGTTTATTAATCGATAGTTGTATCATCTTATCAAATGATCAATTAATTGATAAGCAGCAATTTTTCTGAATGAAAAGGTTCCTTTCTACAAAAATGCCATCTTAAGAGAAAATGCTAATCATTTTCCTTAATAAGATTTATTCTTAACAGAAGGAAGAACACACTCACTAATGGAACAATGCAAACAATGATAAAATTATTAGTAGTAGTAGTATTATTAAGTTAAGTCATTTTAATGTTATAAATTTAATGTAATAAATTAAATTACTACATCTATGGTCAGAGGACAGCCCACATGTGCATCAAGGACTCATAGGGCTAATTTACATGCTCAAAATCATTAATTGCGATTAATATCAACAATTCATTGATAATCGATTTACTGTTTGCATCTCTAATGCTGGGAAATATAGTTTTCACTGAACGCAGTTTTATCCTGGTGGGTTTAAGTTTCAGAGGCAATACGGTGAAAGTAAGACAAAAAGGATGCAGAAATTTGGCCTTCTTTTGCATCTGGTTTGGTGAACCTTGGTTCAAGTAAGATGAAACTTCAGTTTTTATTCTTTGTTGACACACCTGATGGTCTCCGTATGAAGATCTCTGCCCAGCCTTGTGTGAGCATCGGAACAAACTCGGCCAGGCTGGGGTTGTCTTTAAGAGGAGGCGGAGCAGATGGAGTGGCAGAGGTGGAGGGGGGAGGACCAACACTATCCAAGGTGGGACCCGAGGAGGGAGAAAGAGGTGTGGACAACTCCCCCTCAGAGGGAGACACCAGAGGACTGAGACTTTGTGCTGGACCGGCACGAAGAGCGTGTCCACCTAGAAAAAAAAGAAAAGGAAGATAATTATCGCTGGTCCACTTTCCAGCATTTTTCATATTTTTGCCCCATCATATAAAAAGTAAAAGGAGCTTATCCTATGAGCCTTTTATAAGTAATAGAAAATAAAAAGAGGTGGCACTTCAAAAAACCATCTGAAACAGAAACTATTTACCAAACATAAAAACAGGACTAACTGAGGTATTTTATGAGAATTTATTCTGACTTGACTGTAAATGGAACAACAGACCCAGGAAGAATAAAAACATGACTGAAAGAATAAAAGATACCCGATAGCGCGAGTCCTGAAGTCACCAAACAAACAGCGGTACATGTATTACCTGACATGGAGCGGACTCGTATGCGCGTGGCTCGGTTGTGCTGCTGACTCGACTGCGACTCCAGTTTGGCTGGAGCCTCTTTAGTCATCCGGGTGTGTAGAGATGGATCTGACCTGCAGGACCAGAAGATCAAAATAGGTTTTATAAAGTTCATCTTTGTATACAAATAATAATACATTCTCTTTTAGGAAACTAACAAACCAAAGCAAGAATCGCTGCGAGCATAACCTTCGTGAAACAGCATTTTAGCAATAACACTGGGTTGAGTCACTCATTTCTTTGTTCTCTGTGTAAATGAAGCAACACCATTCCAGTCAGGATCAGCCGTGCACATAAAAACCACAACCAGAGGCCAGTGAAGCGCAACCCAGCCTGCATGAAGAATTAATGATTCAGATTCTTTTCAAAACACCCCACTGCCTCCATTTTGCAGGGGATGGAAATGGATGAGCTTCACAGCTGCTGTGGGAGAGAGCAGCAACCTCTCTGCTCTTCACTCAATCCCTCTGAACCCTCTGGCCCTGATCAAGATTACCCGAATGAAATTGCTCATATGGGTTGACCTGATCCAGGTTGGGGAGCGGAAGATGTCATTGAATGCAGCAGGTTGGAAAGCATGGAAAAGAAGCTTCATCTGTAACACTTTTATATTGCTGACTTTGTAGTGGAGCATGACAATTGTGTACAAGCTATAGGACAAATTTTACAGGTTGGAAGATATATATACACTGTGTTTACTATCTGACCAAAATCATCCCAGGCTTATCAGTAATCCCACTGTGATAGCAGTTGATCTGTTGCCTGCCTAAGCAGGAGGATCCATTAATTTGGAAATGTAACTTCTGAAAGAGCACAGAGGTAACACTTTATCTGGTACTCACTAAAATACTTGGAAATTCAACATTTTAACAACGGAGAAGAGTGTCATTGCGATACTTAAGGATATTAAAACTCTTTAACACTTGGCTATTTTTCTCTAAATGAATAATAGTCTTATAGCAGGAAGTGGTCAGTACTAAAAGTTGCTTCTCATTTTATGTTGACAGCTAATCTAAACATCTGGAACATAACCTGGCCATTGATGATTGGTGAGAACTGCACATGGAGGAGCATGAGGGGGCATTTAGTATTTCCTATGGAGTGATAGAGTACGGTCCTTCACCCAAACAAGGGTTGAGATTTCAGGCCAAGTGATATGAACCAAATTTCATATTTTGGTATTTCTAGACTATATTTGACTTACAGCCTATTCTAGTATTTTTTTATGAGTTGTGGTTCAAGTTCATCTTTGACCCAGTGCCTCAAGTATGATATCAAATTTGACGTAAGCTTGTTCCCTATGCAGAGATTTTCCCACGTTTATATTACAGGAAAATTAAGATATACTATGACAACTTTCTCACGTCTCAGTGAGGCACAGAGCGACAGAAAACTGCCTTTAGATGTAGAAACATGTATGAAGAGTAGAGGGGCTCATGCATCATATGTCACAGAGAGAGGCGGTGGGCTCTGATTTTACCATAATAGCTGGTGTTAAAAAATAAAAATTTAAAAATTAAATAAAAAAACAACATGTGAGAGGATTGCCAAATAGTGTTTGTTCATTTTAGTCAAGTGTATTTCTTTCCTAGTTACAGTAACAGAACTGCAAACATGATCTGAAGACAGTCTTCCACAGAATGAAGACAAAGTTTGTCCCAGAAGTTGTGAAATGTAAGTCTGTTTGCTATTTTTTGGAAAATAAACCACAAAGTTGGCAACAAGGAGAAGAAGCTGTAAGCAAATACGGCTTAGCATATTTTTGAAAAACAAAGAGGGAAAGGTCAGAGAAAAACACTGCATGCAACAGCAGCATGAACTGTTTTCACTTAAAAAATACAAAACAGGAATCAATCAAGGAATTAATCAAAGTATATAAATAAAAAAATGTATTATTACAACAACATTCTCTGTGTGTTGCATTGTGGGTAAGCATGCATTACCTTGTCATTTCTCCTCCTCCCAGACGCTCATTCATGTCTAGTCCCAGAAGCGCTTGTGTTCTGACCCCTCCACTCGTGGTGATGGTGACCAACTTATTACCGACCAGCCAGGTCATACTGCGACCTCCTGCCAACAGGAACTCTGCAATGGGAGACCTAAAAAAATTTTTTTTTTAAAAGTCAGAAAATCATCACGGCTACTGCTTCAGCCTACTGTCACACAAAAAGAACACAAACAGGTTTAAGAAAAGAAGGGGGAAAAAGTCACAATTAACCTCTTGGGCAGGGCAGAGAAGTTGGAAAACACATATCGAGCCATCATGTCCAGGCAGGTCTCCGTTAACTCCAAGTGGACCATTTTGAGCCCCTCGTCTGCCTGAGTTACAGCGTTCTCGTCGGCAGAGCCCAGACTGCAGGTGGTGGTTGATGTGTGCATCCTATGCAAGGAGAAAGTGAGATGGTTTAACAGCAGAAGGTGCAGTGGGGCAAAAGCAAGGCATGCACGGTGTGACACAACACAACATGTAATCAGTGCACACACATAAGCAAGCTCTGATAAAAGAACAGAAAATTTCACGATGAAGCACACCAATGCTGTAGTTTCTGCCCGAGATGCATGCAAGACAGGCACTCAAATACAAGCATGCATCACATTTATCAGGACAAAAACTCAGACATATGCTGGGACGTGGTCCAAGAGTGTTTGGAGGCTGTGATACTACAGTTACTACTCGGAAAATCCAAATATGCTGGAAATGAAAGTTGTTTTATTCAGGCAATTCGACATAAAGTTAAATCCAAAACATTTTATGTACCAAGTACAGATGCAAGAGTTTACTTTCAGAGGCCTGACATTTAAAATCCATTTTTTATTGATTTCAAGCAAATATTTTAATTTGGTGTTTTCTGAAGCTGCAAATCCTAATCAGCAAAATCTAAATAAATAAAAGCTGAAATATATTGATTTGTATACCATTTGTCTATATATGTGTAAAATTTAATCTCTGAAGTTACAGGTACTACTTGGAAAATCAGAAAATCCTGAATGAGTGCTGCATTTCTGTCACTTAACTTCAAGATGAAATGTACACATTTAGACAAATAGTGTGCAAATCAATATATTTTCTCTTTTATTAGTTTATATTTTGCTGATTAGGATTTTCGGCTTCAAAAAACCTCAAATAAAAAAACTCAGAATTTAGAATAATTGTTGAAATTAAAAAAAAGGATTTTAAATACAAAAATGTTAGACCTCTGAAAGTAAACTCTTGCATCTGTACTTAGTGCATAAAATCCTTTGGTTTCACCCTTTATGCTGAATTGCCTGAATAAAAACAACTTTTCCAGAATATTCTAATTTTCCAAGTAGTACCTGTATACTTATTCTTTACCCATATGCAAATATTTTAATGTGGAAGTGACTGAGGGGACCTGATTTTTCGACATGTTTTGATGCGTGCTTCCCTTCCACCCAGCAGGTGAAAGGAAACCAAATGAATTTCTAAAACTGTGTACCAGAGTCTCCACGGAGGCCGAATCTCTTCATTAGTGTTCACTGTTGAGTAAGTAGGGCCTCTTTGTATTCATGAGGACTCTTACTACGTGCTTTACAGATAAAGCAGGTTGAGAGCACGTAGCAAAGTTTAAGTCTATCTCAGGAAGTCCTAGAGAGACAGTGGAAAGACACCGAAAGCTGGACTTGCTCCTCATTACGAGTAATTTACAACTGGGATGTCTCTGTTCATCACAGTGGGGTGTAACAAGGCAGGCAGACTGCTTCAAGTTAAACCATGAGGAAACAAACAACAATGACAAAGCTACAACTATGAAAACCATAATGAAGGGAAAAAAAGAATAATTTTAGTTGGTCTATTATGATAAACAGCTCTAGCCTCATTTATCTCAGCCTTGCCGTTATTCTATTCAGCCTGTCCAATTTACATAAAGACCACTATAAGGGTTTTAGGAATCAGCCAGCCTCAAAATATATGCATAATGTGGTCCAATTCAAGCGCGTGTACGATATTGAATTGCCTTCATCGGGCACAAAAATAGTCTTAATGGTGCCGTTAGTTCTTTTGGTAGAAGCAAAAAGAAAATCTCACACTCAGACCATGTCCTCGAGCATTGATCTACTGATCCACACATCATATATTTACCTTACCTATTATTGTCCAGTTCAGCCTTTTAAATCAATATCTTGTGAACACAGACTCCAAAACACATGACCATTAAATGGTCATGCCTCAATCCCATGCCTCATGTGACAAACAAGGGAGTGTTTATCACATTCCTTTTCATCCAATTCACTGAATTCAACCCATTAAACTGAATCAACATGTGTTTATGGGAAAACAATGACCCAGTTTGCTTAAGAATCTTTAAAATGTGAAGAGTAAAAAATGCTCATGCTGTTTGACATGTCTGTGTCCACTTATAAACCGAATAATCTCACAAAAAAAAAAAAGAAAAAAAGAAAATCAGCTGACAGAAAAAGCACATTTGCAGCCACTTTAAACAGATCAACACTGCAGTTGTTCATATACATATAGTTTTATGTTGGCTTCAAAATTCCACACCCAAACCGTAGTTTCATTTATACCAAGCACTTCACTTTGCTGCCACCTGTTGGGCAACATGGACATGACAACTGCAATGTTTGATCTACTTATTGACTGGAGCAGTTCAGCCGAGCAGATACAAGCATAAATAATCAAGAATTAAGTGAAGCAGACAGAGTCCGTGTGGATATGTCTGTGTGCTGATAAGGATGATTTGAGTCTGTCGAACAAATTTGTCAAAGTTCACCTCAGCCCAGCTAGGTCCTAACATCCCGCTCTAGGAGATTGCCATGGTCATAGCAGCACAGGGGATGTTTGAGTGAAGCCAAACAAAAAAGATGTAAAGAAAGCAAACAAAGCTGTTGTGCCTTCGCTGGCTGTGGAAGCAGCAGTGCCCACACCCCCCTCTCAACAAGAGGAGGCAGCCAGAGGTGGTAGGTTGCAGTTGTTGTCAGAAAGGAATGTGAGATCCCACCACTTTGAGCACACGCATGCTTGGCACCGGGACCTCCTGGCATTTGTTTGTTAGGCCAATCAAAACCAATCAGCAATACACCCAGCAAAACAAAACAGAAAAAAAAAAATCAAAGCACAGAGGATAAAAAACATTTAAAAAAAGCGAGATCTGTGTTAGAGCAAAATCAAACAGAATACACATCAACACGGATCAAGATGTTTTCCCCGACGTCTTCTACAAACACCGCATGCCACAGCCGAAAAATAAAATAAAAAAGAAAGAAAAAAGACTGCCACACACCTTCCTCCAGCATGCACCACCCACTCCAGGAGTTTATGGCAACATACACCCCCCACCCCAAAACCCCACCAACGGACCCGCATGACAATGGCCCTACACCCCATCAAGAATCCCAACAAGTGTTTAGATTGTTATGTTTTTGTTTTGTTACCCATTAGGCTCTTCTCTAACCTGCGGACCGCGTGTTCGGAGACGCTGATGCTGCGGGAGCGGAAAGCGTCCATGGCTGAGAGGTCCCTCAGCTCTTTAACCGGAGAGCTGCTGCTATTGGCTGCAGCTGCCTTTGCCACTTTGGCCGCCCGCAGACTGGGGCGATGAGGAGTATCCACGGCAACGGGCGAGAGAGGTGGGCAAGGGTTGGCGATATGTGGCGTTGGGCAGTAAGAGGATGGGTCATCATGAGGGTGGCAGTGGTTTGGGAGTGACGGGAGAAGTGTTGTTTCAAAGTATACCAGGAGACAGCAGGAATCATCACCCGAGCACCAAAGCAACATGAGCAGGTGACCGGAGGCGGGGAGGGGGCAAACACCACACAGGAGGGGGTACAGCGCACAAAAGGTCAAAGGGCAGGTGTCACATGAGGAAGGGGGGCACCAGGAGCAATGTAGGAAGGATCCAGGATGACACAACCACCCCGCAAAACCACAACCACAACGCAGCGCCCGATCGCAGGAGTCAGCGGAGGGGGTCAAATGAAGAAAAAACAAAAGAAGGTGAAAATTAACAGCAGTGAACATCATGAAGTCAGATTATAGGAGAGCGGGGAAGAAAAGAGGGGGGGCTTTTTTTT